>PVJA010000079.1:221598-246968 GCA_004027025.1 Myocastor coypus | reverse complement strand
AGAAGGCGAAGGCAAAGGAGAAGAGGAGGAGGAGAAGAAAGAAAGAAAGAAAGAAAGAAAGAAAGAAAGAAAGTGCCCAAGTGGTGAGTGAGACATCGGTACATTGGTGGGCTTCCCATTCACACAGTGGTCAGATGAGCTTGCCACTCAGGCAGACCAGTCTGGGGTGTTCAAACCATCACCCAGGACTCTCAGGACTCAGAGACAGCTCATTAGGCCTTCCACAACTGCGTGTCTTCACCTGGACTGCAGGGGTAAAAACAGCTCTCTCCCAGGGCCATTGCGGTAATTAATAGAGGCTCAGAATGAGAGACTGCACGACGCTGGCACTGCCGGATCCTGGAGGAGCCAGTGTTCCACAAGAAACTCAGAGAGGCTGAGTCTCCACCCTTGGCAGAGCAGAGCTGAGCCAGGAGAGAATACGTCTTTAAAACAGTAAACTACAAAAGCCAGAGGCTAAGAGGTCAGTGGTCTGTCCCCTCCCTGGTTACTGTTGCTCTTCAGCCTACTCTGCTGTGTTCTTCCAAAGATTCTTTAGTACAAACAGGACTGCACGTCTGAAAGTGACTCACTGTCCCCTCTGTCCTGCACCTGGCTTTTGCAAGCAGATGCCTTAGCGCTCTTTCACTCTCTCCAGATAGAGACCACCTTTGCTCTGTCATACAGCTGCCTCCCAGCACATAGATGTATCACACCTTGGTTCTCTACTGATGAACTTCTGAGTTGTTTCCAGCTTCCTGCTTCTGCAATCAACACTGGAATGGTGAGCCAAGTACACTTGTCATCTCCCACCCCGGTTCTGTCTGTTGAACCAGTTCCCCAAAGTGAAATTACTATAAGACAAAACCTTAATCAGGCCTAAAAAGAGAGCCAACTCCTACAAGCACAAAATCCACAGCTGTAATTATTTTGCAAGGTGTCCAGATTAGCACAGAAACAGATAACTGAAAAATCCCTACAGGAAAAATCTCACTTCCTCTCTTTAGAGGAACAAAAAACAAACCCAAACACCTATGACAAATAGGCCTTTTTATTCCTCCTTCAATGTGCTTTGTTCCAGATGTTATAGAAATCATCGAGTTTGATATCCTGTTATGATTTTTATTCACAGTGCCGTTCAAAGCTTTTTGAATAACATGAGGGAAAGGGCTGAGCTTTATGAGAATTCATGTACAGAAACCTGAGCTGGGACCGCCGAAGATGGCAAGTGTGAAACCGACTTATGACCTCACAGAGCCAGCAGTCACATACTCCCGAACTGCACTGTCCTTAGCAGTTGACACCTTGCAAGCTTAAATGCACATGGTTCCCAAGCCTTTCCTGCCTGTCCCCAGCACGCTGACCCCCAACAGCTGCATGACCCTCACTTTTGAACAAGCAGCCCCTCGTCCATACAGCCAGCCTGTATGCCCACACCAGCTCAGGTGGTGACCGGCCACTTCTACTGTGCAGGTCAGAGGAGCCAGAGACAGTAAAGAGCCTGAACGTGGCCATCTCTCCTTTACTCCTGACACCAATTATTCCTTTCTAGAATACTCTGTCAGTGAGAATGTGGAGCTTTTTCCAGGTCATCTCCCTCATAAATCAGAAAGAGTTACTCCCAGGAGTCCACTATAAGACCACGCCTTATAGGGGGAGCCTGAGGCCAGCCAGGGCACCTCAAAAGGGAGAGCCCAGTTCCTGTGTCCCTAAGGGGGCTTGCAGCAGGTAGAGGTTAAAAAAAAAAAAAAAAACTCACCCATCCAAGTTTTGTGGTCTGGATAATTTGTTATCAAATTGAAAAATCTGAATCAAAACATAAAAAAAAATAGAAAACTTAAACTACAAGGGAGATGCTGGCGGGTAGGGTGTAGGAAGTAGAGGCAGATGGCGTGGTGGCACTGGGTCAGGGCCACCTATTGTAGGCTCAGGACGATGGTAGGGCGCTGGAGAAGCAGTTCCAGCCTGCAAAGCACCCCAAGTACAGCTGCACTTTTTCTGCTGCTGGAATCCTTCTATGTTGTGCTGCAGATTTAGCTTGTTGGCCAGCGCTCAGAATGGACATATGGCAAATAAAAGGTTCGGAGGCGTCCTCCATCTGCTACTTGACTTCACCATGGTTTCCAAGCACACAGCTCTGAGCAGGCACATGCTGTACCTCAGGAGCCTCGCGTGCATGCAGGCGTCACCACTGTGAGCTGGGTCCACTCTAAGCCGGTGCATGCTTAGAACCAACTCGGCAGCTTGCTAAGCGAAAAACTAATGAGGGCCAATGGCTCTACAAAGCCCATGCCCAAGGCAGAAGCACTGGCAGTGTCAGTGCCCAGTGGTGGACCTTGGATCTGCCCGCATGAAAGTACGAAGAGCACAGCTTCGTTTTCTTGGCTGCGTATCAGTCACCTCACCCACCTTGAAACTGGAATTATAGGGCTGATCAAATAGCTCAGTGGATTAAAGCACCTGCACAGGGGCTGGGGGTTCATCCCTGGGCCTGCCATGGCGGCCCCACCCCCAGGGCATGCTGAGACGCCAAAGGAGACTGGGTTTGGTGGAGTGTGCCTGTAATTCCAGCTCTTGGAAGGCTGTAAACAGGCAGACCAAGTAATGAGATCCTAAATACCCTGTAGACCAGTGGTTCCCAACCTTTCTAATGCCGTGACCCTGCAATACAGTTCCTCATGTTGCAGTGACTCCAAACCAAAAAATAATTTTGGTGGCTATTTCATAACTATAATTTTGCTACAGTTATGATTCGGAATGGCTTTACAGAAGCCCTGTGTTTTGGCTGTTCAACCCCTGCCAGGCTGTTCAACCACAGGTTGAGAACCACTGTGTGTAGACCCTTCCCAAGAAAGAGAGAGAGAGAGAGGAGAGAGAGAGAGAGAGAGAGAGAGAGAGAGAGAGAGAGAGAGAGAAAGCAGAATTGCCTGTGGTTGAGCAAATTGCATTCAGGGTCCATGCATCCATCCACCGGGACACAGATGTGGTCCCACCACAGCTACACTTTTCTAGCCACACTGCCACAGCCACAGCTGTGTACTACAGAACTCCAAAGGAAAGGTGTCTGCATGCTTAAAACCATTCTGATTCACCCCAGCGTGCTGTGCCAGCCTATCCTCCCTGCACCCCCGGGGTGCCCTGAGCCAGTGATAGAGACCAGGCATGGTGGGGCATGCCTGCAATACCAGTGCTTGGGAGGCTGAAAACAGGAGTATCACCAGGAGTCCAATCTATGCAGTGAGACCCTGTAGACCCTGTCCTAAATGCATAAAATAAGATAAAATCACTCTGATCCATTTCTAACGGTTCCCCGGAGGATGAAAGTGTTTGCTTTGGTCAAGTGAAAGAGCACAAGCGTCCTCTGAGGTGACATCACTGCAAACCAAGGGTGAGCGCAGGAGGTCAAGGCCTCAGCCCTGTCCCTGCAGTGGTCTGCAGGACGCGTTCCCTCTCCCGCCTGCACCTGACACAAGCACATCGCCAGGGACAGAGCGACATACCAGATGCCAGACTAAGGCAGCCGGACTGCTGCAAAGAGGGCAGAAGGCGGCAGACAGGGCAGGGCAGAGACCTATGAAGTACTCTACAGGAGCTAGTGTAAACAATAGCAAGTCTAGAGACCAGAAGGCGGAGGCACGAATGGTGACTGTGAACAACTTGCTCGGAAACGGCCTCTGTGCAGGCAGCCAGTAAGGATTTAGGAAGCAGATTCCTCTCGGCCTCTCCAAGTCGCCCAGGGAGCGGGGAGGCCGCTGCGTTTGGGGCTTGGCAGGGACCCACGGGTGCTGCCCAATACGCTGACCAGGCAGAGACTGGGTCCTGTGGGAGCCGGCTCCTCCCGAGACCGAGACTATAATTTCTTTTAACCCAAGTGTATTTGAGGAAAATTTTAACCTCGATCCCTCTGACTCACTTACGCTTACTTAATTCTCCATGCTACTCCAGGGACCAGTAAATTCGAGTTTAATTTAGAAACAGCCCCCCCAGGCCAGAAAGAAAATTTTCAAACTAAGGGCCCAGATTTCAGGCTCTGCTCCTGTGGATGACAACCGCAGGAGGTTGCTTGTTTGGAAAACACTGTGTGGCCTGAACTTCTCCCCAGTTCCGGGCCTGCGCACACCTGGTAGTGTGTGCCCTTCCTCCACTCGCGTGTTCGGCTGCGGAGCTGCATCGGGCAGACATCGAGGGCCACACAGCCGCCTGACCCTGTGGTCACAGGAATGTGCAAATACACAGCAACTGTGCCGACTGTGGGGACCCTGCCTTGGGTTCCAATCCCATCGCTGCTTTGTCTCGCTGTGGTGATTTAGTCTTTCCGCACTTCAGTTCGCTCGTTTGCAAAATGTGGATAATGATAACGGGACCCATTGCACAAAAAGGGACTCCCACTAGAGGAATAAATGCAGCCACCGGGCCTGAACAGCCCGGGCTCCTCCTCGTCCAGGCGTACCAGCTGCGGGTTGACACCGCCTGCGCGCACGCAGTGCGCCAGGCCCTGCAGCCTCTCCTCAGTGTTGCCTGAGCTCACCAGCAGCAGCAGCAGCTTGGCCGGCTGCAGAGTGGTGCCCTCTCCTCCGGCGGAGCCGGCACCTCCACCTCCGCAAGGCTTCCCTGTACCTCCAGTCTGGGTCTCTCGGAAGCGGAAATGAAGATCCTGGAGTTGACTCTAGAAACGCTAGTAAGAGGGGGCGCAGGAGAGCAGGAAGCCAGTACCGGGGCTGGCTAGCAGTCCTGCCATGGACACCTGGGCTGGAGACCAGGCGGCCCGTGCTTTCCAGGTAGCTCAGCCGAGGGGCAAACACTGCTGTGTTTGTCGGGCAACTCACAAGTCCCAGTTTATTAACTCCCAGTATTCAGGGAATCAGGGCACAGGGGGAGCCCAGAGAAGCTGCCCACGAGCTTCAAAAGACTGTGTGGGCTGTGCGTGTAGCCAGGAATTACAGAGGCAGCTGGGACAGCAGGTGAAGGTAAACAACCACCTTACCCCTCAAGGAGAGCCTTCCTGAGACTGGCTCATGCAGCTTCCTGGAAAATAGTCTTTGCAGGTCCAGCAGGGAGTGCTAGGTGAAGGGGGGCCCCTCATCCACATCCCACCCTTCTTGCGCCTCTCCTCCTTCCTGCCCCACACCCTCACCCTGTGCCCTGCTGCCTAGAATTAAGCTGTGCCAGTGTGAGCCCCAGGGGTGCCATCTAGAGAGCCCGGGGCAATGCTCAGGTGGTGGGGTGTTGTTCTGCCATAGCTATCACCAATAACGGGATCAAACACCACTTACCTCCAAGGCTCCATCACTGTCAATTTCAGAGCATCCGTGTAGGCTGTCAAATCCTATTGTCATCTGTGGAGACCAGACCTAAATTCTGCAGGAGCCAGGATGAAACCCTAGAACTGGAGCACTAGCAAATTCAGAGCCTAGGAAGGTCCAGAGTGTCAGGCTCTAACCTCCCCCAAACTGGATGAAGGAGGACGCACAGTGGACACAAGGATCTGCCTTTCACCCTTCCTGGGTGGAGCGAGAAGCAGCGTCCGATTCTGTCTACACCACCTTTGCTCCTAGCCAGAAGGAAACAAGCACTGGAAAACAGCCGTCAGGCTGAACAAAAATGTAATAAAGTGGACCCTGCAGTCAACCAGTATTTTAAGACTCACTTCAGTTTGGGGCATTTGGACAATAGTGAAGGCTCCCTTCAGTGGCTTCTTTAGTATGAGATGGTGTCAGCTGAAGAGGAACAGTGCTCAGGGTCACACTGTCCTCTTCCTGCCCTCCTGCCACTCACACCCTCGGCATAGGGCCACACTCCAGCCCCAGCAGGGTTTCCACACTGCTCTGATAGCAGGAAACTCCGTGTGGAATGGATAATGTATGGCCTTCTGTCTGGCAAGGAGGATGCCTGCCACTCTTGCACTTACCCAAGTGCCAATGCATAGTCAATGAGGATCGTCGCTTTCGCTGCCCACTGAGAGCTGCCAGGGACAGCAGTGACCCATGTGAAGTGATTTCACAGGCATCTTCCTGCCCAGAATCCAGCCACAGGAAGGGCCTGAGAGGTGCAGAGGGGGAAATGGGCACTCGCGGGGCATCCGGGCACCGAGTTCTGCACCCAGGAGTCTGCCTGGGAAACAAAGTGAGGATAGGTAACAAAGCTGAAAGGTTGATGGCTCCTGTGGCTGCTGTCCTGGTCCGTGTACGCTGGCCTGCTGGTGGGAAAGCAGATGCACAAACAGGAGTGGTGGTGTTGCCACAACGCTTTACCCAAACAGATTTCGGCCATCAGGCCACAGCTGGGGACCCTGGAGTTGGATGTGTCATCTTCAACAGTACTGCTGTTGGCAGCATTGTCTGCCCCGGTGGACTTTCTGTTCGCACAGCAAACCCCTAATCGGGTGTGGTTCAGGGTATCATCCACTCTCTAAAGATAAGACATGGAGAAGAGAGCTCGTGCTTGGAGCAAGTAGGAGTGCAGCAGAAGGGCGCCAGGGGGCAAAGCGAGGGCTCCAAAGCCATGGATACCTGAGACTGGGAAGGGTGAATCATGGATACAAGGCTGTGTGGACCCCTTGTTACCATGTGACTTTGTCCTCTAGTGGACCAGTGCCCCAGTGCAGTAAGACCCTCCTCTGGGGACTCAACACTTTGCCCAAGTGGGCTCTGCTTGTGGTAAGTGGTGGGATCTCTGTGAGTTATTAATCCTGGGGCAGCTGATGACAACCGTTATTAATTAGCTTTCTCCTCTGTCACGTGGGAATTCATGAGACTGAAGGGAGGACTAAATGAGATCATTCAGGAAAGGTGTTGGACCAGGCAAGACCTCTCAGCCAAGGTCTGCTGGCATTTCTGTTGTTGTCACTGCTGTCACCACAAATGAGCCCTGGAGACTAACGGCTGTTAGAATAAAGTGCTAACTATAAGTTCATCAGTGCTCTTAATGGACATTCTATACCTTCCCACTCTGGGATAAGCAAGAAGCTGGATTGCCTGGACTGGAGAACTGCACATAGCAGTGCACAATCACACACACAAAGATGGATTTTCCACAATTCTGAAATCCATCTGTCTTTGCCCTTTAAGAAGACTTGCATGCCAGCTAATCCTGATTGTCAGTGGGACCGGACTGAGAGACTCTCCGAGAGGAGATTGGATTATAGACCAATGGGGTTCTATGTGGTCCTGGGCTTCTTCCTCTCGGGTTCTCCCCCTCCCCGCTGCGCCCTGGCTCCCATAGCTCAGCAGCTGTCCTCTGCCAGGCCCTCCCACTAAGATGCTACTGTTGGGGGCCAGCTGACTGTGGACTGAACCTCTGAAGCCGTGAGCCACAAATTAAAGTCTTCTCCTCCAAGCGGTGGGTGTCTAGTATTTTGTCCTCACAGTGGAGAAATGAATGCATCTCCCTTTCCCAGCTTCCCACAGCTCCATGCATCTGTGGCCAACTGAAAAGCAAGGGTTTGTTTTTCTAGTCACTCACTTTACACATGGCTTCTCCAAAGCCTACTAAAGCTTGGACAGGAACATAAGTGAGAGCACAGACTAGATCCATGACATTGTTTGCCATACAGGAGATAAATTGCTTTTTAATTCTCTCTATTGGCAAGGAGCCTGGGGAGACTCTGCTCACAGTTCTTGACCCTATAGGGCCAACAAATAACAACATCATTTACAAGGAGACACTGAGTTCCCAGTAAAAACTGTAGCTACACCGGAGAAAAGAGAAAATGCAACGCTGAAAGCAAATGCTTCCTGGGCTGAAGATACCTGTTTGTCGTGGCACCCTGGTGGCCTTCACAATCCCTCCCTGCCTCGGAGGGTCCACATATGTTCTGCCTCAGTGGGAGAGAGGTCTGGACTCTGAAGCTGTGGCTGGCACTGAATTCTGGCTCTTTGCACGGGGCACAGGGCACGGGGCACATAGCAGTGGCACCTAATCTCCAGTGCATCTGAGAATCCCTCAGAATGCGCTTACTACTAATGCCCAGGCCAGAACCCTACACTGTAGCTGACTTAGTCAGGGAAGCACTGGGTGCTGTGTTCACACCTAGGTGGCCAAGGGCCTTGGGCTGTCACAGGCCAGGCTTTGGGGGGCGATTGGATTCTGAGCCCCTGGCCCTGACTTGCTATTGGGAGGGAGGTGTAGCTAAAGAATCGGCCCTCGGTCCCAGAGTGCCTGCTCCCTGTCCCAAGCCTCTCCTCAGCTTTCGGCCTCTGCTGCGTCTGCAGCTCTCCTCCACCGCCCATATCTGCCGTGCTGTCCTGACGTGGTGCCAGCCAACCACAGCCTTTAACAGGAACCAAAATGACACTCCTCAGGCTGCAGTGGCCCGGTACTCTGTCTCAGAAACACTACAACACCAAATGAGAGTTAGCTTTTTAACGTTTTATTGGTATAAAACATATTCTTAGAAAATGGCATGTCACACTCCATTCGTCAACTATTCACAGTGGGACACACATGGCTGGCACAGTTTGAGATCGGAGTACAACGCCACCCCTTCCTGTACCCTGCCTGACTTGCCCTCCCAGGCCACTGGCCCCTCTTCTGGTAGCATAGGTAGATTTTGTCTGTCTTTACAATTGACATAAATGAAATTGTACACTACAATTAAAAAAAAAAATATATATATATATATATATATATATATATATATATATTTTTTTTTTTTTTTTTTTTTTTTTTTTTTTTTTTTTTTTTTTTTTTTTTTTTTTTTTTTTTTTTTTTAAGTTCAAGCCCTGGCTGTTTTATTTATTCTTACTTGCCACTTACTTTATCCAAGCCCATCTCAGGCATGTTTGGCTTCAGGCCCTTTTCTCTTAGGAAGGAAAGTTGTGCCAGGACAGAGTATGTGTCATCTGTCCTTCCTGTGTCCTGTCTACCAGACAGACAGCAGGACGTCAGCAGGAGTTCAGAGCTGGATAAAGGGACCGCCAAGCTCTCTGCATGCTGTGCACAGCGTGGTGCCTGCTCCAGCAGCAGCTCTCCCACCTTCTTTTGTTTGCAGTGCCTGACTGAGTCTTAGGACTCAAACACTGAGACATGAGCATTTCTTCCCACACTGGCTCACCGGCCTGCGCTTGCTATCCAGGGCCTGAGCACGGGCTATTGTCACCGCCCTCACACCTCTGCAGCATGGGCTGAGTCAGGCCAGCTCTGACCCAGAGGCTGGGTTGGCGACCCTGTGGACCCGGTCCTGGAAGTCCACACGTGCTCTTGGCATTGCTACGGTGTCTACGCATCTCCAGCTAACGCAGGGTGTGGTGGATCCCCCCGTAACTGGGAATCCTGAGGGCTAATCAGAGATCAACAAAATTCTTGCCTGAGAGATGTAAAATAAAAGGAGCCTAGGCTTGAAGACAGAAAGGGGCCAAGCACTCGAGCTCCAGCCTTCCAACAGATGGGCCGGCAACATCATCCGAGCACACGTAAGTCCAGTACAAGACGGAGGAAGGCAACTGGCATCCAAACACTTCATGTCTCTAGTGAGAGATGATCGATTATAGGAGATGATCATTACATTCCTGCCCTCTTGCTACAGTGACATTGAGATCTCCTCTCTCCTAGCCACCTCCCCCAGTGTGACCGAACGTGACTGTGAGCTCTCTCCATGTTCCAGTGCTGGCGAAGAGGCTGAGGTTCACCATTCCACAGGAGGCTTGTGTTTCCTGTAGAGAAATGATTGTCTCCAGCCTGTCCTTACCCACACCTGCCCATCCCTGCCATAAACTACAGGAGTCTGTGACACCCACTGTGTCCCTCCCCTCCCACTGTTCCCAGCCTCTACCGTCTTCTCTCACCCTACCTACACACTCCTTATGTTCACCTTTGCACATAGCAATCCAGAGCAATAAGCCCTTGCTGACTCTAGAGAGATAGAAGACCAGCCAGGAGGAAGACAGTCCAGACAGCTTCGGGGCCCGTGGGCACAGCAGGGCTGCAGAGAAGGCAGCCTGGGGGCCTTCCTTCCCCTCGCTCATGCTGCTTCTTGTGGGTGGTGGGGGTGCTGAAGCACATGGGATGCCTTCCATGCAGACTCACTGCTCGGGCTTAGCCAGGACCCCCTGTTCTGTTGCTTTAGGTGCCCAGACATTCACATCAGATCCCCAGCTCATCTGAGTGCTGCCACAAATGTGCATACATAAAACAGGACTTCATGAAGCAACCCATTTGAGCTTTAAAAATTGGATTTTAAAAATTAATTGGTGCAGGGCACCCTCCTGCTTCTCCTCCCAGCTCTCATCCTTGCCTGGTTTTGTTCCTTCAGCATCCACTAGCCCGGTCTTGCAGGACCATTGACCCCCACAACCTGTGCCCGTTGCCCTCTTCGTGGGCTAAAAACGGTGAGAGCTGGGGGAAAGAGAGCTCACTCGACGTGGGTATGAGATGGACTGTGCCTGGGTATCGCTGCCGACCTCTTTAAAAAATGAATGCTTAATATGGAGTCAACAGCATTCTGCAACCATGGGGTGTTCCTGGCCTGCACTTGGAAGCCCAGCTACTCAGGAGGCTGAGACTTGCTCTGCTTGGAGGCCAGCCAGGGCACTTCCACAAGACCCCTTCTCAAAAGGGCTGGGGCAGAAACTTAGAGCTTCCTAGGTTTGATGCCCAATACTGAATAAAAGAACTCTGGGGCCGGGGATGTAGCTCAGTGACACAGCAGCTGACTGTGCTGCCAAGCATGAGATCCCAAGTTCAATTCCCGGTATTCCTGCCCCCCCTCCTCAAATAATCTGATGTTGAATGAGCTTCTTCAGGTCTCCAGGTTACCCAAGGAAAGGAAAATGGGAATTGCTGGGCTTTGAGGGAGGAGAGGGTATGCCTTGTTTATCTGCACATTTGACCAATACCTTGGGCACCTACTGCCTTTTCACCAAAACATGAACAAGTTTTTCTGAGGGTTTCACATGGCGTTGGTAGACACACCTGTGGTCCTCAGCAGCACGAGGCAAAGCCCAGGCAGAGACTGGCATATCTGGGCCATCGCATCTTTCACCATAATGTATGCAGGGCCCCTTAAAAGCGTTTTTTTGTGTAGTACTGGAGATGCAATATAGAACTCACTGTGAACTTCTAAATAACAGTTGAAAACACCATATAAATTCAACATTGCTCTTCCTACAGGGACCTGAGGAATTATTAAAATACAGGTCGGTGCAGCAGATGCATATTTAGGAATGCAAGCTCACACTTCCCAATTGCCGAGTGCGTGTGTGTGACGGTCCTGCCACTCCACACACACAGCCCGCAGTCTTGCCACAGTAGTTTATTGGCTTATTTATTTTTTAGAAACTAGAGCAGCAAAAGACAACAGGCTGCGATTTTGTTTCATTTGCTCTCTTCTGTCAACTCCAGGTGAGTTCGGAGCATGTTATTCTTTAATAAGCCATCAATAGTTTTTCCAGCAGAAAGCTCCCTTTAATTCATTATTAATGGTTTCTTTAAATGTCACCAACCAGCCCCCACCCTGTTAACGGCAGAGGAGGAAAGAAAAAATATCTGCGGAGACATGAGCCGTGTATCCTGTGGGCACAGCCACTGCTTTGTCCTAAAGTGGGTCATTAGCTTATCTTCTGACGCACACCAGCTAAGCAATGCCTCCATTTCCACCAGGGCTCAGGGAACACTGCCGATACAGAAATCCTCTTCTCTTCCCTGGAAATCAGCCATTCTGGTGCTAGGATTGAGCTTGGCAGCTCTGAGCTCAGACTTTAATGCTACACTAACTACTAGGCACGCACTTTGGCCATTTGGGGTGGGGGGGACCTTTCCCACCTTCGTTTCTTATCTGCCAACTGGTGATAACAGTTATACCTCCCCGCTGGGGTGGCTGGGTGGTGTAAAAAGGATAGCACGCCATAAGGAGCTTAGTGGAGAATGGGCACCCAGTAATTATTAGCCGATGTGCTTGGGCTGCGGCCCAGCAGCCTGAGCTGCGGCCCGTGCTCCTTAGACCTTCCCTGCCCTACCAGCTTTCCAAGGCTTCATCAGTGCTCCACGCATGAATGGCAAATTTCTGTTGATCCTGTGTGTTCTTGTCTCCTCCTGTCAAGTGGCCTTTTCATATTTGGTATCACCTTTCTCCATTCATGCTGCCAAAACACAATACCTCAGAACCCGTCATTTTTAAGAACTGAAGATTTTCCTTTTAGTCAAGGAGGCTGGGAATTCCAAGATCAAGATCACGGTTCAGCATCCAGCAGAGCTGCCCGCGTCGGCCTCCTTGCTACCTCTGCATGGGTCAGGACGGATGACGCTGATCCTTGAGCTGCAGAAAGGGGAAGGGCAAGGTTGCATCCAAACCTTTGTATAAGCATACTTATCTAGTTGTTTTTTGTTTTGTTTTGTTTGTTTTTTAATGTATTTGAGTCAGGGTCTCTCTACTTAGCTCAGACCCATAGTGATCCTCCTGTTTTTAGCCTCCCTAGTGCTGGGGATACAGGCATGTGCCACCACACCCAGTTTCAGTTTTGGTGGCCAGCTCAGCACACCTGAGGGCAGGTCCAGCATGGTATGTGGTGCCAGGGATTGAACCCTGGTCCCTGCACTTGCTTAAGCAAGTGCTCAGTCTGCTGAGCTATCTTGTAGGCTTTGCTAATCCAGTTCTTGATAGCAGGCTCTTCGTGACTTAATCTTCTTTGCCTCTTAGCAGCACTGTGTTGGGTTTTAGGCAACACGAATACTGGAGGCACACAAGCAGGCAAACCACGACAAGGACCCAGCAGTGTAGGGCTGAGCAGCTTGGAGACAGCCGTGCCTTTCTGTCTTGTCCTCTGCTCCACCCTCCTGGCCTGGTCCTACTCCCTGGCAGAGCAGAGCTGAAGGACCTGGGTGACTTCCCGTGGAAGGCAAGGTCAAGCATGAGTCTCCCCGCCACCACCTCCTGTATCTAGGAACATCTGGATGGGCATCCAGCCTCTGCCGAGTCTTCAGTTCAAAGGAATGCAAAAAAAAAAACAGGCCACACTTTTACCTGGTGAAACTTACCTCAAATTTACACTTGGGCTATATAGGAGCAGAAGAGAGCCTGAGGTACCTCTGGGATAGCTGGACAATCAACTCCATGGCCTGGAGTATCAATATGTCATCAAGAAAATAGAAGGAGCCAGGGAGACAGCTCAGTGACATAAGCATCTGCCTGGCAAGTGCAAGGTCCTGAGTTCGATCCCAGGTACCCCCCCCAAAAAAAAGAACAACAACAACAAAAGGTAGACGTAGGTTGCCTTTTGTCCTTCCACCTACCCAAATCTTACCCATGATCCAAGACTACTTTCTAAACTAGTCCGTCTCTTCTTTGAACGCTCACACACGGTGCCTGCTGCCAGCCTCATGAATCACTGCATTGATATGTTACACTTATCAGTGTGTTATAGTTGTGCTCGCTGTGTTCCTGCTTCTGCTTTGGGGTCCAGCCTCCCGCTTTCATTCCTCACTCACACGTATGACCCACGTTGTTTCCATAATCCGGCCTCCTACTGAACCCAGCCCCACTTGCTGCATGGCCAACGACTCTTAGAGCCCCAGGCTGACAGTGACTTCAGCACAATGAAATTATAACTGCATAACCTCAGAAAGCAAGGCATAATCAATGGCATCATTTTGAGTGCTATGGCTAAAACGGATGACCTGCTCCTAAGCATAGAGGAGCAATTATAGCTGGAGCTGCTAGAGCACACGGGAGGTGGGGGTGGGGCAGTATGAAATGAAAACAGTATGGCGTAGGAAATCTCACCATGCTACAGACACAGATGGTCTATTCCCACCTGCAACCTTGAAGTGACTTTTCCCACACAAAGGGATTAGAAACCACATCATTAATATTTCAGCTTCTGGCCCTCAAATTACTAATCCTCACTGAGGGAAGGCAGCTGTCTGATCAATCTCTTCTCAGAGCCACAGAAGTCAGAAATCCATACGACTGTAGGCAGCGTGTTAGAGGGAATATTGATGAGGAACAAAGTCCAAAAACTGTAGGTGATGACTCAGAGCTAGTGGCATTAGAGCCAGAAATATCGTTTCTTTGTTCCTAAATTAAAAATAGGTTAGAACACAATGTATACAATGCTCTTATTCTTATAAAAATTAGATATATATTCCATTTACATGTATGCATGAGTCTAGACAAATATATAACAAGTTATTAATAGTAGTTATTACCTGGTGATAAAATAATAGGCAATTATTCCTTTTTCCTGTTGGCTCATCTGCATAATTTCTAGGATGCTTTTGCATAACAACTAATGTGTATTCTGAATTACTCATGCAATATAAAGTCTTACGACATTAACTACAATGTGTGTACAGGCTGCCCAGTGGCTTGCTCGCCACACCTGCTTCAGGGTCCTTTGTTGGTCCACTCCACATCACTTGCCCAGCCACAAGGTTGAAAATAAAAGGTAAAGTTTGGGGACCAGATATTACCACTGAAAAATCTTCTGTGTTCTAACCTATTTTTAATTTAGGAATGTATTTGTAGTAATACTACAAAACAAATAAACTCCTATTTAATCATTTTAACATCTGCAGAGCATTGTATTGTACCATAATTATTAGAAAGTACTGGCTACCTCCCTTGTTTTGACTTTATGAACAAGACAACAAAGGGTGGACAGATGTATTTCCAGCTATTCCTTTAGGAGTAACTTTTTTTTCCAAAATGAATTTGAGGTCAAAATTGTTCAGACTGCATGGGCTGTTTTGATGTACATTCCCAAATTTTGCACTAGCAGAGCTGGTCCAATTTATGCTCTCGCAGATGTTGCATGGGTGAGTGTCTAAGGCTTTAATCTTAATATTGTGCTACCAGCTCACGGACAAACCCAGCTTTGTATGACCTTAAGAATACAGGCCCTCTTCTCATCGGGGGTCTATCCTTCTGCACACATGCTGGAACGAATCGTTTCTATTGATAAACAATGTATCTATACATCCAAGTGCAACAAAATCCTCAGGAATTCTCATTTGGCAACAACTTATGCATCATATTCTAGTTTTTAAAATCTCAGTGAAGCAAATCACTGTGTTGTACACCTTGGCTCCTAAAGGTTCAGACAGAGGTTTTTGAGGTTGTACTGCCAGCCTGTAGGGCCCTTGGGAGATGATCTGCTAAGGGGTGCAGCCTCGTGGAATGCAGTTTGGTCACTGGGTTTAGGGATGCTTGAGAGAGCCTTTGGGGACCAGGCCCCTTCTCCACCTCTCTCTCCTTGCTTTTCTTTTCTTTTTTTTTTTTTTTTTTTTTTTTTTTTTTTTTTTTTTTTTTTTTTTTTTTTTTTTTTTTTTTTTTTTGCCACAAAGAGGTAAGCACCTCTACTGTACCACACAGTCCTCACCCTGATGCTCTCTGTCATCAGAGGTCCCAAGTGACTGTGTCCAAGGAGGGTAGATGGAAACCCCTGAAGCCAGGAATGGAAATGCACATTCCCTCCTGTAAGCTGGCATTCTTGGGTATTTTGTCACGTAAAAGAAAACCAATCAACACCTCACCTTCATCTGACCCAGCCTCCACCCCAGGCAGCTTGTTTCCCTCCAGGCATCTTCGTCCCCCTGGATGTTTGCCAAGGGGTGTTCCTGGATTCTGAGTGTTTAGATGCACTGTTCCTGTGACTCAGAACATCACACCTTTCCCTCCTCTCCGGTGCACCCTGCTCCTCGTGGAGGCCCCTCCCCCAGTGCCACCCTGCTCCCTCTGATTCCCCGGCCGGCCTTTCTCAGCTTTGCAGACTGCACTGGTTATGCCTCTTATTACACTCAATGGCACAAAATACAATGATTCGCCTCTCCTAGGAGCCCGTGAGCTCTCTGTATCCCCTGAGATAAGAGCTCTGCTACGCCTACATAAGGTGCTTCATGAGTACGTGACGAATATGCAAGCAGTGGGTGACTGAGTAGGTCACACGTCCCTGAGTTCCTCTGTGACATCTCCCCAAGCCTCACAGACTGACCCAGGCCCACTGACGGGCTGTCAATGTGCATGACCAAAGGCCCAGGCCCCACTAACATGCTCTTCACATGAGCAAATCAGCCCCTGCTACCAGTTCTCAGCCCTAGGCTGGAGAAGAAGGGGATCAAACCAGCCCAGATGCAGGAGGTATCAGGAGGGCCAGGTCACACCCAGCATCCACAGGAAGAGTGTGCAAAGGAGAGAAGGTTCCAGTAATTCCTGTGGCACACTCCCATGGCAGTCACTTTGCCATGTATGACTCAGGCTGAGGACACAGTGCAGCCTATTCTTAAACAGTGACGCCATGCAGTAGGCTCACCAAGGAAGGTTTCTGAAGTGCCCAACCCCATTCATCCCAGTTTCCAAGGACACTCTTCTCCCGTGACCGCTGCACCAGACACCTCTTCCAAGCTGCTCTCCAGATGTGTCCTGATCAGCTATCTGGGCCAAGTGCCACAAAACCACAGCCCAGCCACCCACAGTAGTTACAGCAAGATCACCCCCGAGTACCCCAAGCAACCAGCTCTGATTTTCTGCTGCATTGCAACTGCAGGGATTGGGGTCCTGCACCGGTACTGCCCCAGGGCCAGCGAGGAAGGAGCCCAGAATACAGAGACAGGGCAGCTTCCCTGAGTTGGACCTTCCTGAACTTAAATTCCAATTCAGATATTTTCCATTTGGGTAATGCCTGGCAAGTTACTTAGCCTTTTGGAAGTTTTTGTGACTTCTAGAAAGCCTCACCGTGCCCTACAGTACTCCTCTCAGACATCATCTTAGACGCTCCTCAATGACTCTGTCCAAAGTGGCCCTGCCTGCCTGCCTCTAGCACCACGTCACCTGCATTTATGATGCCCTGAGATCTGTAAGAAGCATACAGAGAGTGAGGCCTTTGTCTCGTTCACTCAAGAAAGCCATTACAGATCCTACAAGGTGCTGGACAATGCACAGGGACAATGACTGTGGCTACCTTTGTGTTCCCATGGGATAGATAAAAATGAAGAAAAAAAGCTTGGCATATTGCTCAGCATATTAGAAGCACAAAATCTGTGATAACTAAGAGCTCTAGTAACCCTAATAATAAACACTCCTTAACTAAGTTTTCTTAAAGTCCAGTAGTAAAAATATGGCTTCCAGAATTCATAGATAATGCTCTTTAATAAATAAGCCAACTTCTCCCAAGAAAAGATTGGATGTAATTCACAAAAATATGTAAAGCTACCTGTACTAACATAACTTACACCATTGCAGAAGGCCTTTAGAGTTGTTAATAAAATTTTAATGTGTTTTATTTGCATATGCATGCATTTCATATGAAACACAGTACTAACCTCGCTCTTTCCATATGTGACACTTAGCGACTCTAGCTGTCGGCCTTTCGAGGAAGCAGAACACTACCGTCCTGTCCTGGTGCTCTCAGTGGGTTCCCCTGGCACTAGTGACAACGTGGAGCTGCCAAGGCTGTGCTCTGTCCTTGCCAACCTCACCTTGGATCTGCAGGAAACAAGTCTTATAAGCAGTTCAGGCATCTCAGCCAGCATCGTGGGGCAAACCTGGCCCTCTCGGTAGTGTTTGTCATGCTCAGCCTTCGTGTTTAATGATTCTCTGGCACCGGGCATCACAGCGCTCACAGTTGCGCTCTTCCGGTTTGGCTGCTTCTTTCCTGTACACCGCGTATATTTCGGGGTTAGGTCAATAGCACTTTGCGGGTTTCCTCATTTACATTCATCTTCTCTGCTTACAGTGGCCACTGTCCATGTCTGTCATTGCAATTTCTGCTTTGTTGTTGTGTTTGCACCTCTCTCAAGATTCCCTGGAGCCCTTCCTCGTTTAGGCCCCTTAAATGTTGTTGATGGAGCACACACATGCTCAAGACTTTGATTCACTACATGAATAAAGGCTCAGGGGAGGCTACTTATTTAACTGATGAAGGCTCAGATGTGCACCAGGCCAGGACGGGAGACACGTTCAACACTGTGTGTGGAAATCCTAAGTAGAAGACAAAGACTCACTCAGTGAGTCCTCAGAGGCATTTTGCTTATGTGTGGATGTGATCTCAAACTCTGCAGTCATCATTTGTGTACTCGTAGGCATCCTTTTCCTGAGGTCATCACCCTCAGCCTGTGAGGCGAGGTGGACAGAACACACCACCAGCCGAATCTTGGGGGAACTCGCAAAACTTCTGAAAAGGATTCCAGAATAGAAAATATAATATAAGAAGGAAGTTTGAAAATGAGTGAGGCAGGGCCTGGCAGGATGGCTCAGTGGTCTAAAGCGCCTGCTTGGGAAAGCTTGGGCAGCTTCAGGGACCACAGTTCGATCCCTGGCACCACATGCTGCGCCAGCCCTGCCCTCAGGGCGGGCTGAGCCGGCCATAAAAATGAGTGAATAAACAAACAAAGGTTCTGAAACAAGAAAAAAATAAAATAAAATGAGTGAGGCAGAAAAATAGGTCGAATTATTTCTAAGCGATGCCTATGTAATTTTCCTGGATATTTGCTGAAATTCAAACTGCACAGCCAACGCTGCATCTACTGGGCAAAGCACAGGGGAAGTCGTACTTACCTATGGATTCACGGAAAAGGATCACTCACTCAGGGTGATCACAGGGCTGGTGTCCCTGGTGGGAAGGAAGAGGAAGCTGCTGTAGGGGAGAATAAGTGACTTCCTGGTCAGCATCCCCCGGCAGACACAAAGCCACATGAGAGGGGAACCATCATGTGGCACTGCAGGGCGGCAGATGGCATCCACCAAGGTGTGCGCAAACGTGGGTCACGATGGCCCCAGGCGCACTTCACACTGCAGGAATAACTTGCAGAATTTGCTCAAGGGTGGCTTTCCTTGCTTGTTCCCTTGGTAAGTAGTCCCTGAGTGCTTCTGTGGGTCAGGAGCTGCCCTGGGCACTAGAAAGAAAACAGACACGAGGTACATGGAGTCCTGCTCTGCAGAGAAGAGCGGATTTGCTGGAAACCCAGAGAAATGGTACCTGAGCATACCCAGGGGGGCCTGGTGCTCACAACCGGAACACCGAGCCTCTCCTCTGACTCAGACACCTTTGCCTCCACTTCCCTAGAGCTTATCTTATTTTACTGTCACTCACTGCCTTGCTATTCCTGAAATCAACATCGCCTCCAAAAATCTGTTTCCGAGCTCCAGTCTGACCACACCGTGTCTCCGTGCTCCGGCTCACTGCCTCGGCGTGCTGTCCCCACACCACGCACTGCTCCCTCATTATTCACCAGCGTTGTAAAGGCTCCTTCTTGTCCATTAAGGTAGCGCAGCTTTCTGTCACAGTCATCACCTCCAAGATGTCTTCTAACTTTTTTTTTTTCCCCCTTCCTCTTCCACCCGCACCTGCCTGGAGTAGAGACGGTCCTGGCTGAGTCCAGCTTCGGGGCGTCTGCCGTGTCCGCATCCATATCTCCTGGAGCCCCCTCATTGAGGAAGAGGTAGCAACCCAGGGAGAGAGAGCCACAGGGAAGCCCACAGTCCCCCAAGTTCTGGGGAAAGTCCTGCAGCAGCACTAGGCTTTGGAATGCTAAACAGAAACAGCCCAGGTGTGTCCCAGCTGTCGCAGGTGAACGGACATAATCGGACAGGACTTCCACAGGCTCCGGAAGCTGACTCAGCAAGAGTGACATGACCAGCATCTCACACCCCAGGAGCAGCCTTGACCTGCAGATCGGGGTCCACTGAGCTACCCGGATGGCCGCGGCCAACTGAGCAGGCTTGTGTTCAGCTCCCCATCTCCCCGGCAGCGCAGCCAGGCCACAACAGAGCTTGGCTGTCCACCCCCACCTCTGATCGTCAAGGAAGGAGCTCTGAGCGTGCGAAGCCATGGGTATGACAGCCTCCTCCCAGCAGGAAGAGGACTCCAAAGCTCCGACTGGCCTTCGCTCTTGCTTCCAGACCTAGTAAGCTCCAGGGCTCTTGGCCTTCAGGCTAGGGAAGAGCTTGGCAAGGCAGCAAATGCTGAGCAAAGCCCTGGTGAAGGCCTTCATCCTGAGGACTCCAAGCAATGGGGACACTGATCCACGAGCCTGCTGCTGGCAGCCACCATGCAGCAGCGAGGACACATGATGATGCCAGCCCAGGCCGTGAGGAGTGTACTGTGCTAACATGCAGAGCATGCATCTTTGTTCAAGGCTGTCATGCCCTCCAAACACCGTGATAAAGCAAGGCTGCAGGGGACAAGGACAAAGCAAGGCTGCAGAAGGGCCTTTGCCAGGTCACCTGTTAAATCCCCTAGCACAGGAGCACTTGGGGGAGCTTGACTTTCAGCTCTGAGGAGGAAGATCTGGGGCAGCTGGAGAAGATGGAACGGAGAAATCTAAAGCATATGATTCTTTTCGGTATAAATATCGCTAATGAAAATCTCTTCCCCTGCTGATGTGTGTCCTGACAGACAGTAACATAAAGTATGCTCATAAGAAGTTATGGGGCAGAAGGGAAGGGACAAAAATTTATGTTCTAGGCCTTTAAACACACAGTCAGAAAGTAGGTAGCATTGCCACAGTTCCTGTGGCAGAAAGAAAGGACAAGGTGTGACTAATTAGCTCCACTCTGAAATAGTATTTCTTGGGTATATGTGATTGATCTTCAAAACTTGCACAATACCCAGTAGTTTGAATTCCCCTTTAGCATTTAGAGGATCCTAAGAAAAGAAAAATAGGTCTAGAATTAGGAATCTCAAGACCAGCCAGAAATTGGAAGTGTTTTAAATATTCACCACTCACTAGACCCATGCAGCACAGGAGGGCAATGAGACCAGCTAGACTGGGTCGAGCCCTGGGAGCTCCCGCTGACGCTGAACATCCGGGTACCGCCCTATTGTCAGTGTTCGGCCTTAGTGCACATGCGTGGCTCCCTGAGCAGGAGGGGCTAGGAAACCTGCCAGGTGCCTTGTGGGTACATGGAACACTGATAAAAGTGCGACTCCTCGTGAGGATGGACCAGAGCCGGGTACAGCGGTGCATGCCTGTAATTCTAGAGCTCAGGAAGGCTGAAGCAGGAGGACCTCAAGTTTGAACCCCACCCTAGTGACTTGAAAGGAGCGCAGGGGTGGGAAAATAGTTCGGGGCAATTAATTCAGTCACTACTCCTGAAAAAAAAAAAAAAAAAAAAAAAAGAGGAAAAGAAGGATGAAAAGTAAGTGGAAGGGAGAGGTGAGAAGGAAGAGAAAGAGGAGGAAGGCAAGAAGAAAAAGAAGGGGAAGAAGGGGAGGGCGAGGAGGAGAGAGGAAGAAAAGAGGTGGAGAACCAAGAAAGAGAAGAAAGAAGAGAAAACGGAGCAGAAAATGGAGACAAGGGAGAAGAGGAAGAGAAGAGGAAGACAGGGAAGAAAAAGAAAGAGGAAACAAAGAGGATGAAAAGGGGAAGGCAGGCCAGGAGGGCGAGTGGCAGCTGTAGCTGGCTAATGCAGGCTCCTACTCACACGGAGGAGGCCGGTGCTGCTGTTGTCCTCAGGAGCCTGAGAGGAGAGGGGAGTCATGAGGGAAAGCTGTGCTAGAGACCGTGAAGGCTTCCTGCGACAGAACATCTACCTCTGACCGTACTCTGCTCCCCTCTCTTTCTCTCAGGTTATCTACAAGATGGTGGCAATCGTTCGCTCTCCCACTCTGTGTGTGTGTGTGTGTGTGTGTGTGTGTGTGTGTGTGTGTGTGTGTTTGAGAGAGGGTCTCGCTAGACAACCCAGGCTAGCCTTGAGCTCACTTTGTAGCCCAGGCTGGTCTCGAACTCGCAGTGATCCCCCTGCCTCAGCCTCCTGCATGCTGGGACCATAGGAGTACTACACCATGCGTAGCCCCTTCACTCTCTTTTTTAAAGGTTCCCCATGTGACTTGAATCTGCATGCTTCCATTGGAAAATGTGTGCTTTTACGTGGGCATATTCTAATAAGAAAGTGAAAAATCATAAAATGATACTAGCAGGAAGAATTAGAGCCCTCTGCTTCCTTTCCCGCACTCAGAGAAACTGGAGCTACCTCTGCAAACCTTCATTTCAGATACAGGAGTGCAGCTAAGCATGGCCAGGCTTGGCCAGCATTCCCAGGTCACCTTCCATAGGAAAGTCAAAATATCTTTTCAAAGTACAGATCTCTCAGGGCTCCTATTCGTCCATTTTCTGTAACAGAATTGGAAAAGTCCAGTGCCACTGGATGCACAAGGAGGCGGAGCTGAAGAGCCATGGGGTGAGGTGAACACCCAGCTAGTGAGAAGTGGATACAATGAAAAGCCAGACCAGAAGAAAGCCTTGTGCATTTCCCAGGACCATGGGTGTGACGTACGGTACCAGTTTCATTCATTTGTTCAGGCACTAATATGTATGAGATCCCCCACGTGCCCAGCATTGGGTTGAACACTGGAACTACATTAAGAAATTAGTCAGAACAGGTTTTACCTTCCTGAGGCCCACACTCTGACAGTTGGCTTGGATCAGTGGTTAAGGATGTCTGTTTTGACATTAGCCAGGCCTTCGACAAACCACATATTGACTGTGTCAGGTAGAAGCTATGTGACCGCTGATCTTAGGCAATTGACTCTATCACCTACAAACAGAGACAGCAAGATCCATCCCAGTAACTCCCCATATGGATTTTTTCTGAAATTCCCAATGTCTGGGACACCTTCATGCCTTTTGGATCCCATTTTCTTGGGTAAGTACTACAGCACTGGTGCTTTTCAAGTGTACCAGGTGCTTCCGTGGAGTGAACAGCGTTCCTCTAAATCCATTAGATGCGATGAGAGAGTTGCACTGAGGAAGGTACATGAACATCTCATGCTCAACAAACGTGTACCCATTAGCTCAAACATGACAGGTACCACTGAAATCAGATATCTAGGAAGAGACTGTTCACCTGAAATTGTTCAGCAAGCAAGAAAGATCTGCAGATATTTCTGATGGCATTAGTTCTTTAAAGAAAATCACTCCCAAACTAAAATTTTGCACTGATTTTAACGGGTGAGCTCACTTAGCTGTTTTGAGAGACATCTTGTTCTGGGCCTTGGCTGGCTTGCCCTTCTTTCTTTCTTTCCTTCTTTCTTTCGTTCTTTTTCCATTTCAGTACAATTATCTCTGAGGCTAACAATGTGTAATACTAACAAATGTTACTAAAGAGAAGACTTAAGGAATAATCTAGCTCAGACCTTTCATTTTACAAAGGGCAAGTAAGAAATCCAAAAAGGTGAGTATTTCTCCCAAGATTAAACATCCAGTAAGTTCAGGGTGATCCTCTTTAGTCCCAGCATGAAGCTGTATAACAACTGAGCTGCGTGTGACTTTACATAATAGGTAGGTTTCCTGCTGGTTGCATGTAAATAAATAGTCTTTGTAAAGTAAACCATGTGTTCCCCATACTAAGATAATTTTCTGGATAAGAAGACAACTCACAATCCCATTTGGTTACAAAACAAAGAAAATTTTAAAAACTTTCTGAAGATGGAGACAGAAGTGGCAAATGGGGTCTTGCACATTAGCTCAGTTGTTTAAAATGCCTGCTTGGGCCAATTCAGTCAGTGTCTTAGTTACTCTTTACTCATTGCTGGGACAAATACCCAACATTCAAAGTGAAAGAAGGAAAGGTTTATTTAGTTCACAGTTACTGAAGGTCTCATTCCATATTCAACTAACCCAAGGCTCAGTGGGACAGTGCAGAGAGCATACAGTTTATGGAAGTGGAAGAGCAACCATAGCAACAGAGGCAACCAATCAACCAAGGCAGCAGAGAGCAACAGCTAGAGTCTGTCTCTCTTTATATTGCATTCAGGCTCTGTGCCTCAGCCTATATGCCTTAGGCCACACCCATAATCCCAGAAGGACTCAGATCCATAATTCCATCAGTACTAAAACACATGATCCCAATGGATCATGAGTCAAGTCTCAAACTCTAGAAGTTCCCACCCCATGATTGTATGAGGCTTTGGTGGAACAACTAAACATAAGCCATAACAGTTAGGTATAGGGAACAGCAGTTTAATCCCCAGTTCCATAAGCCATAGCAGATCTGTCTTTAAGGCAACCTGAGCCAGCAAAAAAAAAAAAAAGAAAAGAAAAGAAAAGAAAAAGAGAAATCCTTCTCAAGTTGTACAGTTACGATAGATAGCTACTTTCTCTTAGTCCATTGAGAAAGGTTTGTACTAATATCATTTAGGCAAGATATCATGTCTACGTCTTGTCCTGTGAATAGCTAGTACAAAGACAGCAATACGCAATGTATTAATTATTGTAACTGTCCTACTGACTTGTTTTGAAATTGTTCCTCTGCTATTTTACCTTTTTTCTCATTAAAATTAATTAATTAATTAATTAAATACAAGTGGCAAAGGCTTGCAGCCTGTGGGGACACACATACATAAGAATGAACAAACCAACAAGACCTCAAAGCAAAGCATCCATTAACACTTAAAATATAAGTGTAGGTATGCATCCTCCATGTCAGTAAGAGGGGACAAAATCTGCCCCTGACGTCATATATGCTCAGTGTTAGTTCCTATGTGGTAGACTCTGATCCACAATGAGAACTGCAGGTTCCAGGACAGACAGCAGCTACCCAGGGAGTGCAACAGAGCAAGTCAACACCAAGAGCTAAGACTGAAAAGTGCAGCTCCTTGAACAGTGGGGAAAGACACGAGGTTACATTAAAGTCAGAGCCATACACATTCTTACAACTATTTACCAGGGTCCTTCCAGCACAGGGTCCAAGAGATGAGCATGCATGTGGACAGACAGCCAATCTTAGAAAATAAGCCATGTTATTTGTTTTTTTTCAAATATCTCAGAAAGGAAGAGGGACTTTGAGAATTGAGAAAAGCTGTACTGAACAAGACTTTCTTCTAAGAGCTTAGGGAAATTAATTTTATGTAAAAAACAAGCAAGGAGAAATATGGAGGCCCAACCCTACACAAAGTCATTATAAATAAATGAGACTAAGAGAAAGTATGACATGCTTCAGACCAGCAGGCATGGAAGACATGCCCATAGCACAGGCCAGAACTGGAGGCTTCTAAAATCTCTGTGCAAGGTAGAAAGAGCAACACAATCAGAATGGAGAGAGAGAATTCAGCGGTGAGGAGACAACACCTGGAAAGGAATTGGGGGGAAGCCTTGAGCTAGAAGGAACAAAAATACAACAGATAGTGTTTAAACAGAAACAGGAAGGAAAAACATGGAAATGTTCTGAATCAAAACAGAAGTGGAAAAAGATTTTAAAAATTATAATTAAGTAGTCGTTTTGAAGTTGGCCAAAGAATATCTAAAAGAAATTATGGATATCTCTGAAATTAAAAAAAAAAAAAAAAAAAAAAAAAAAAAAAAAAAAAAAAAAAAAAAAAAAAAAAAAAAAAAAAAAAAAAAAAAAAAAAAAAAAAAAAAAAAAAAAAAAAAAAAAAAAAAAAAAAAAAAAAAAAAAAAAAAAAAAAAAAAAAAAAAAAAAAAAAAAAAAAAAAAAAAAAAAAAAAAAAAAAAAAAAAAAAAAA
>PVJA010000079.1:181220-221498 GCA_004027025.1 Myocastor coypus | reverse complement strand
CAGCAAGCATACAACATGTAGATTTGTAGAACTAGGATTAAAATGAAGGTTAAAGGGACAAAATACATTTCTATTAATTTACATTAGTGATACAAATAATGAGTTTCATCTTGGCATACTTTTATGGATGTATAACATGCTTTGGTTATTGTGACCCTTCCAATTTGCTACACCCCTTTTTCAGGCCTCTCTCCGTCTTCCCTTGCCTCATGTCTTGTAGTCCACCTTTGACTATTCTAGGATCATTCCTTTGTTTAGATTTCTCAGACTGGAGGACACATGCAATATTTAACTTAATCTTTTAACTCTTTACTTAACATGATTTTCTCCAGGTCTATCTACTTTCCTGGAAATTACATGAATCTTTTTCTTCTTTATGGTTCCATAATATCCCTTTGTATATAGACACAGCAGTTTATCATCCTACTGTTTGCTGATGGGCATCTAGGCTGTTTCCTAGGTCAGCTACATGAATTGTGCTGTGATAAACATGGACATGTGTCATCATACTTTTTTCACATCATACTTTTTTCACAAATATATGGAAGAGCGCTATAGCTGGACCTAAGGACATCTCCATTTTTAGTTTTTTGAGGAATCTCAATATTTCCATAGTGATTATGCTAATTGGCCTCCCCATTGACAATGTAGAAGTGTTCCTTTGTCTCCACATCTTCACCAGCATTTATGGTTTTTCCTGTTCTCAATAGTGAAGTAAAATCTCAATGTAGTTTTTGATTGACATTTACCTAAGGGTTAAAGATGTTGACCATCTTTTCATAAACTTACTGGTCCTTGTTCCTCTTATTTTGAGAAGTGTCTAGGCAATTCTTTGCTCATTTGCTGATTGGGTTACTTGGGAGTTTCCGTTGATATTGTTTGGAATCTTTAAATATTCTAGATATTAATTCTCTATTGGAAGAAAAACTAGCAAAGATTTTCTCTTGCTCTGTAGGTTGTCTCTTCACTCTTTTTAAATAACTTTCTCTTCTGTACAGAAATTTTTATTGTACTGTTGGAGTCCTGTTCAGGAAACTTTAGCCTGTGCCTATAGCATCAAGTGTTTTCTATATGTCCACTTCTAGAAATTTCAAAAAAAAAATTCAAAAAAAAAGAAATTTCAGTGTCTGGTGTCTTGAAGTTGTTTTATTTTCTTTTGGTTGTTATTGTTGTTTTTTGTTTTGTTTGTTTTGTTTTTTGTCTTTTCAAGAAGGGCTCTTGGTTGTTATTGTTGTTTTTTGTTTTGTTTGTTTTATTTTTTCTCTTTTCAAGAAGGTCTCTCACTAGATAGTCCAGGCCTTGAACTCACTTTGTAGCCTAGGCTTGCTCCCAGCTCACAACAATCCTCCTGCCTCAGCCTCCCAAGTGCTGGAATGTGCGCCACCACAATGGTCCTAAAGTTTCTGCTCTTATCCCTAAGTCTTTGATCTTTAAATTACTTCCATTACGAGGTGGTAAGTTGGGTTCCAATTTTTATCTTCTACATGTGGATAGCCAGTTTTCCCAGCACCACTTTTAAAGAAGTTATCTTTAATAATTTTGGCCCCCTTGTCAAGAATCAAATAGCTACAGTCCACAGGGCTTTCTGTGTCATGCCATGCCATGCCATGCCATGCCATGCCATGCCATGCCATGCTATGCTATGCTATGCTATGCTATGCTAGTTGTCTATATGTCTGAATTTATTACAATGACTTTGTAGTACATTTTATATTCAAGTGTTTTGATGACTGCTATATTGCTCTTTTTGCTCAGGATTGCTTTGGCTACTTTATGCCTTTTGGGCTTTTGCATGAATTTTAGGATTTTTACTGTTCTTTGAAAAATGTTCTTGGTAATTTGATGGGCATTGCATTGAATCTATAACTTTCTTTTGGTAATATGGGTATTTTAACAGCATTGTTCCTGCCAGATGATGAATAAGATAGCTTTTCCATTTTCTAATGTTTTCTTCATTTTCTTTCTCCTGTGTTCTTTCTCCTGTGTTCCCCTAGGAACTCCCCTTAGGAGTTTCTTTCTCCTGTGTTCCAAAGTGAGTTTGGAAGCAGTTTTTCCCTTTCTATTGCATAGGATTTTGAGGCTCACTGGCATTAGTGTTTTTCCACAGTTCTGGCAAAGTTCAACAGTAAATTCACTGCATACTGGGCTTTTCTTTGTTGAGAGTCTCTTTCTTACTGCTTCAATCTCATTATGATTGATTTAGGGTTTTATATCTTCTTGGTTCAATTTTAGTAAGCCATATATGTCTAGAAATGTATCGATTTCTTCTAGAGCTTACATTTATTTTAATATATTTTCAAAATAGCTCGCATAATCCTCTAGATTTCAGTAGTATCTGTTGTCATCCTGGCCTTTTGTCTCTAATTTTATCAGCACAGATCTTCTATCTCTTTTGGTTAGCTTGGGGAAAGGTTTCTCAATCTTGTTTATCTTTTCAAAGGAACAACTCTTTGATTCACTGGTCTTTTTATTGCTCTCTTTGTCTCTCATTAATTCAGCTCTTATCTTTATTATCTTTCCTTCCCCTCACTTAGGGTTTGGTTTGTTCTTTTTTTTCTAGGACCTTGTGATGTATCATTAGGTTATTTACTTGGGATCATTCTGTTTTTCTAATGTAGGCAAACATAGCTGTAAAGTTTCCTCTTAGAGCTGCTTCTATCATGTCCCATAGATGCTGATACATTGTGAAAAACAGTGCATTTAATGACTGTACATGCAGAAAATATAGATAAACCATAACTCTTAAGATTCAGGGAAGCAATAAATGAACATATGGAAAAATGTTCAACTCTCCTCAGTAAACTACATCAGCAGTGGCAGGATCCATAACATTGTGTTCAAACTATTGAATCAGCAATATGAGACCAGTAAATGAGCAATTATGAAATACCACTCATAATTAAAATGAGAAATAGATTTTTCTCATTTTACTATCTCCTGTGTTCTTGAAAATCAGAACCTTTGATATGAAAGAACGAAGAACCATAGTTTATACATAAAAGTTCAACTTAAAATAAGGAGGAATTGCTCTGAATTTGAACGAAAACTGTCATATAAATTTTTCAGTTACCTTATTAAGATGCAGGGATATCTGTGTGTCTGTGGGCGTAAACGACGGCTGACTCCATGGCAATGAACAACTCAAACAACACAGATTCTTCAATTGTGCTCTTAAAGTACTTTCCAGTTGAAAAAGTATTTTTGGAGGAATGGCTGGCTTCACATATGAGACAATGCTGGCACAACTTTTCATATCCATGATGAGGAAACTATCAAAGACAGTGAAAACCCCATCAAGGCACTCAGAAATCATGGTGAAGAGGCTCCCACTGGCTAAAGATGAGACAACTGTATTTTCAGAACGGATAATAATTACAATTGATTGAGACCCATCAAATAGAATTAAATGCATTAATTCATAATAATTTTAAAATCTAATTGGTTGCTTTTAGAGGAAAATAGGGAACCAGTTAATTGTCTGGAGAACTGCTAAGTAATAAAAAATAACAGCATTAGCCAGGCGTGGTGGCGCACGCCTGTAATCCCAGTCAGTACTCGGGAGGCTGAGGCGGGAGGATCGGTGAGAGTTCGAGGCCAGCCTGGGCTACAAAACTGAGCTCAAGGCCAGCCTGAACTGTACAGCAAGACCCTGACTCAAAAGACAAAAAAAAAAAAAAAAAAAAAAAAAAAAAAAAAAAAAAAAAATTAAAAAAATAACAGCATGCATCTGATCTTTCTTATATAAACTGGGAACCCCTGGGTACTCAAAGAGTAGATGATACAATGCACTTCTTGTGTAAATTTCCCAACTGATAAGTGAAGATGAAATTATAGCATTAACATGCCACCATTTTTTGTGACCCCCAAGGAATTCATCAGTCCAGGTAATGAGTAAAAGGCTGCTCCTTTATGCACAAGCAGACTCCTATCTGCTTCCTACATGAGAATGCGCCACCTACAGTCTGACAGAGGCATAGCACTGCATACAAAGAAGCCTTTGTGAGCAGATGCCAAGGTACAAAAATCTAGAAAACAGAAGTCACACTGACCAAAGTCAGGAAGATTGTGGGTTCCTAAGAGGTCCAAGGAAACAACAGCAAGGCAGAGAGTCCTATGGCCCAAAAGAAATTTGCAAAATGCTTCTTAAGGCTAAGCAACCATAGCCTCCTAAAAATGAAAGATGGGTGTCAGTTCACTGCACACACATGCATGCCCCCACACACATGCACACATGAGACAGCTATGGTACCAGTCAGGAGAAAAGTTACTTTATTGAAATGAAGGAGTGGATTGAATCACATTAAGACACAGGGTGGCTGGCACAGGTTTATTTCTGAACAAAGGATGTTTACAAGTCTACTCATCTTATAAAAGAATACTATGATAACAAACTGCATGCATTTTCTGGAGCTCTTCTTTATGTGTGTTTTATCTTAAAGGTTCTTAATCAACGTGTAAAATGTATCCACTGGGCCTCCTTTTGATAAAACCATGGTGAGGTGGAGGCTTCTTTCAATGCATGTGCTGGAGCTGTGCTTGCAAGAACCACTGCGGTGTAAGCACTCAACAGGTGCCACTTGAGCACCTACCACATGTGTGGCACGCCTACTGGCACCACACTGCCCCTCCTGATGCTTGTCCCCCTCTTGGATTAGTTGGCGGCAGTCATGAGAAGCTCACCCTGTGGGTTTGTTTTTGCCGCTGTGCATTTTTCTTACTGCAGGAAGTTTCCTTGTAGGCACTGACTTAGCACTATTTTGAGGAGGACACTTCTGCTAAGCACAAGACAAAATGGCCTCTCGCTGTCATCGGGGCCAGGCTGGCTGGTGGCCAGAGCACAGCAGCCTGGGGTGCAGCCCTTGGGAGCATGGGCAGTGGGGACTCTGCCTGCTGAGGACTGCCTGTCCCTGGGCTCCTCGATGACTCAGCATCCCACCTCACCACATATCTGGATCTCTAGTACCTAGAAATGACAGTTTCCGAGAAGCTTATGATGGGAAACCAAACAAGAACATGCAGGAATTTTCACCAAGCCAAGAGAGCAAAAACCAAGAGACGACTTACTCCCTTCCACCAGATAAACTCAGTTTCTAAGCCTGAAGCTTAGCAGGCACATCAACTTTTATGCTTATCTGCAAAGTAAAAGAACCACAAAAGTTGCAAAAGTACAAAATTCCTTTACAACCAAAAAAGCTTTTTATCTCAATCAAGAGTAATAAATAATAAAGATGGGAAGATCCGTACCAGCCAGGTGGCAGAGGCTGCTCTAATTGGTTACATTCATTCATTTACACAGTACTTACCACAACCCAAAGGGAAATGACCCTTGCCCGACAGGTAATGGTATAGAAGAGCAGAGAGGTTAAACAACTTGCCTGTGCTCACACAGCTTGTAAATAGCAGTGCTGGGACTCAGACCACACAGGCTGGCTCCAGAACCTGTGCTACTAGCCACTGTGATGGAAAGTTTCAAAAAATTTAAAACTCAACTGATCTGACGTCACCTTGGGACAAGATGAGATCTCGCGGCCCGTCGTGCTGCCTGACACATTCAGCCTTGATTGATGGTGGTGGCAGCGCTAGCCTGACCTGGCCCAGCGAGACTGCACCTAGCCACACAGCCGAGACTTTCCAGCCCCAAACACACCCTGTTTGCTAACTTGTTTCAAGGACTTTCTGCTCAGCAATGAAGAATAACCGATGCTACCTGTGCAGGATTGGCAACTGGTGGTCAACTTGCAACACCCCGCCGAACAGAACAGAACCCGTGTGGTGCAGGTGTGCGAGGCCCACCTAAGTTGGCAGCAGCATAAGAGCAGAACTGGAGGAGAGGGGAACTCCTAGGGAAGCTGTCGGGAGCCACGAGGGATGTTGTTGGGAGCTCTGATCTCTTGAAGAAGCTCATCGGGCTGGCTTTCCTGCTGGGAACTCGTCTTTCCTCCTCATCAGAGGAGCTCAGGACCTCACTGTCACTGAGGATGACTGTGGTAATTTTCGGGGCGCTCTGGTGCTTACCTTGAGCATTGCTCCCTGACTCCAGTGCAGACCCCTCAGCCTGCTGGCACAGATCCTTCACCCTACTGGCACAGACTTCCTAGCTTTCACCACAGACCTTTGGGCCTGTCCAGTGCAGATCCATGAAGCAGACCTGCGTGAGGTTTTGTCATGGGCTCTAGGCCTCCAGTTGGACTTGTGAGAGGCATTGTTATGGGCTCTAGGTCTTCAGCTGGACTCATGTAGGACGTTATCGTAGGATCCAGGCCCTCAGCTGGATTCTTTGGTCTTTAGCATGTGGACAGATTTCCTGCCCTCCTTTTGGGTGACCATATAGATAACCTTATAATGTCATTGTATATTGTATTGTCCCCAGTGACACTTCCTAATAAAAGCTGACCATGTTTTAAAGCCTCTGTACTTCCTTTGTGCAAACCTATATAAACTATGCCCACAATTGGCTCTGTCTGCGCTGATACTTTGGGAGTGATCCCCCATCAGCCCACCAGCACAGGAAGACTGGTTGCCCTTCAACTCCTTGGGATGCAATGTTTTCCATCTGGTTCGGTAACCAGGTCTGCAACACCACAGGTTGCAACATTGCTCCCTCTGGCAGAAAGCATGGCTAGTCAAAGGCCAAGTGGCATCCATCGTATCTATTAAACAGCTCTTGAATTATAGGCCTCTCCTTCCCCGTTGCTGCCATGTTCCTTCTAACAAGTTTCCTGCGCTCTCCTCCTAACTGAGCTCCAGACCTCCAGCCCTACCCAGCAATGAAGCTGAGAGGCCAAACAGAACTATGAGAGAGAGAATCGAGTAAGGCACAGAAGACGCAGACCCAAGCCCCTCTTCTTCCCCAGAACAGGGGCTGGGGAGAGAGATGGAAACTATCGTTCCGGTCTTTACGAATCTGGAGAAACTCCAAAATTGCAGGGGAAGGGTAAAGAAAAGCTGGATAAGAAAGAGGAGGAGGCTACTTGGGTCTGCCCCGTGGGCTGGGTGCTGCAGGATAGATGCAGGGAATGCCCGCTAGCTCTCCTCCGTGGTTCCTCCCCAGGCCTCCCTGGGCTTGGGATTCCTGATTAGAGAAGCCTGGCTGGATGCCGTCACCCTCTGCCCTGCGCCGGCCGTGCTGAGAGGAGCCCCAGGCAGGCCCGGGTCACAGGAAGGAGGCCCCTCACATGATTCAGTCCTCCTGCTCCCCCTTCCCAAGCTGCACACTCCGGAGGGAGCAGCAGAAATGCAGAGGAATCGTGGCCCGGCATGGGCTCAAAGGGTCCTGCTGCTCAGCATCCTTGGGGCCATGGGACCCCTGGCCATCCCGGGAGCCCCCGTGCCTCGGCGTCTCCCAAGGACCACAGGTAGGTGCCTCTGTCGCGGCTACACCTGCTGGTGAGTCACCTCTGCCTTGCATCCAGGCGGTGAACGAGGGTATGGCACCCAGGCCTCTCTTCTGCTTGTCTCCTGCTGAGCTTGCCCTGAGTTCCAGTATTTGCAAGGCTAGCCACCATCTGGGCTCTCTCCGGGAAGCTTTTCAAGACAGCTAGGGAATAATTCAGAGATCAAGGATTAGGCCAGCCTCCAGTTTTATTGTTTGAAACTTCATCCTGGAAAAAAAAAAAAAAAAAAAAATCTAAACCTAAACCCTGCCGTGGAGGATGATTCTTTGCAGAGCAGCCAGAGGACAGCTTGGGCTCTGAAATGAGCAAATGAAGTTGTACAGAGATCGTTTATTTATTAGAGCCACAGTTCCTGCTGGGGGTGGGGGTGGCTAGAGGGGTGAGAATTCCCTTTCAGATAGAGATATGAAAAAGCAATTTAATAATTTCTTCTTTTTAATTCTTCTCTCGTCAGTTTGTTTCATTAAAATACCTCCTTCCCCTCCAAAAGCCTGGGTGCTTTAAAGCTCTACAGCTATATCACGCTCAGAAGTGTCTTAGACACTTTCACTAGGCCCTTAAAATTCTGCCAGACTCCTGAGGCTTAAGGAAGGCTCCTCGTGAGCCTTCACGGTATGATTCCATCGGTCTCAAGCTATCACCTCCTTCTCCTCACTAGGGAACGGCACCCCGTGTGTTCTGTCTCCATCCTCCGAGTTTCCTGAAGGGTTCTTCACACACCAGGAGCGTGCAGACGGTGGCATTGTCATCTATGTCCTCCTCATCCTCTACATGTTCCTGGCTGTGGCCATCGTCTGTGACGAGTACTTCCTGCCCTCCCTGGAGGTCATCAGTGAATGTAAGTGGTGCAGCAGTCGTGTGGCACAGATGGGGTGCAGATGGCGCACAGATGGGCACAGCTCCCTGCCGTCTCGCCGCCATCTTGTCTGGCTGCAGAGCACTCACTTCCGTGCTGGGGCCCTTGTCTTAGGCCAGCTGGGGGCAGTTCCTCACAGGAGCTGGTGGGAGCTAGGATAGCCTATCTCAGAGTCTTCCTGTTTGCCTGCTGCCTGTTCCAAGATTTCACACTTACATACTCGATTTGTACTCCTAACATAATGCAAACTTCTAATACCCACTTGCTGCTTCGAAAACTTTTTACACTTTAAATCTCAGATCAGCGCAACTTTTATTCAAAATGATAAATGATAAACAAATGTGATCCAGGACTGCCCTTCCCATCCTTCCCTCCTCAGCATCTCGCCATTAAGGAAATGAATTGATATGTAAGAGCCAATACATAAACATGTGCTGCATCCTCTGAAAAGTGACTCGGGCACAGGATAGTTGTAAATTCAGCTATTAAAAATTAAGCTTAGTTTCCAGTGTTTCAAACTAGGATCAGCCACTCCAGGGCCCCGAGTGGCTGTAGTCACATGCGCTGCCCGGGATTTGGAGTGTAGATGTCACTGGTGCCCTGGCCGGGAAAACCAGGACATCGGAGATGCTCTGTGCGCTGCCGGTTTCCGTCTCCTCCTCGGTGAGCTGATTCCCTGTGCTTGTTTCAAAGACAAATTAAAGAACTTGGTTTTCTGTTGCATGTTGTTTGGGCTGCACAAAAGCAGCAGCATCCTGACCACACAGGCACACACATGCGCATGTGCATGAGCGTGCGCGCACATACACATGCGCACACACATATAAACACGCACTCGCACACACACACATGCATGTGCAGTTTTTCTCAGATGGGAATGTAAACTTCCCTTTTCCCACTGTCCCAGCCTCAAGCCCCACTGAAATGCTGATTGTCTAATTTTCCCCTTACTGCTGTACTTCAGGACCCTTCCAACCTGGCAACAGCAGAACCCAGTGATAATAATTTACTACAGTTAGTATTTTCTAATTTTATGTTTTAAATACAGTTATGCCCAAACTTGTGTAAATTACATGCACATTTTTCTGGTCGTTTTCCAACCAGATGCAAATACATACATTTGTACCTTGATATAGTTGGTGTTGATGTTAATAGTTTTGATATATGTTAAATTAATTAATGAAATGTTTTTTGGGTGGACCAAATAACTCATTGGATTAAAGTGCCTGAAAGGAGGGGCAGAGGCTGGGGATTCAATCCCCAGCCCTGCCGTGCCAGCCCGGCCCCCAGGCCGCACTGAGCTGGCAATTGAGACTGGGCATGGTGGCACATATCTGTAATCCCAGCTCTTGGGAGGCTGTAAACAGGTGGATCACTATGCATCTGATCTAGTAGAGAACCTGGACATCCTGTAGACCTTCCCCCCACCACAAAAAACACATGTTTTTTAACCTAGTGAAAAATATTTTAAATAGGAAAAAAATAGTAATCTCATCTATACATCACTGTCAGGAGCCTCACAGTTAAAATTTGGTATATGGTATTTTCATTAGGTCTTTTGAAAAATAGATAGGTAGATAGATAGATAGATAGATAGATAGATAGATAGACAGATCAACAGAGCAATAGAGACAGACAAAAAGAGAAAGAGACAACTTAGAGAGAGACAGAGAGAGAGAGAAAGAGAAACAGAGACAACTTAGAGAGAGAGAGACAGAGAGAGAGAGAGAGAGAGAGAGAGAGAGAGAGAGAGAGAGGCAGAGGGAGGGAAGCCGGGAGAAACACCAAAATCTTTACTTCTCCTCTTACAATACCTGATTATGCACTTTTCTTCATGTGATTACTCTTCAAACACACAGTTTTCAAAGTCACAATGATAGTGCATGATTCTAGAAATGGCATGAACACCTACAAGGGCTTTCGCATCCTGTAGCCATCCAATACAAATGTATTATTTTAAACTACAGCTATTTGGTGTATTTGATTTGTTTCAAAATTTTTGTTTCAAATATAGTTATGCCCAAACTTATATAAAGTGCGTGCACACTTCTCTGGTCAGTTTCAGAGCAGGAGGTAGAGTCAACATATTTAAACCATGAATGCTTTTGCCAAAATGCATTACTATAAACTACAACTTCATTCTGTAAACCCTGTATTCATCATCTTATTTATGGGGTTGAATCGTTTATGTTTATTGAAATCTGCTTGGATTTCTGTGCTATTTTGCCCTTATTCTGTTGGAGAGAAATGTAAGGTCCATATTGCTTACTAATTTTTCAAGACTTAAAATATTGAAAGATACTAACATTTTCTAATACAATCTCTATATTGTATGAATTTTCATGGTTTGTTGTTTCCTTTTCATTATGTGTCTATCTCGTTGAAGTTTAAATGCTTGAAGTAAATCTGCAAGTCTCCTCTTTTATCATTTTCCTTGTGGCTTTCTGCTCGGGTCTTGGTATCAGTAGGTACAAAACGTGACTATTTTTAATCCTTATTAACATGCTGGCAGTACATGATGACCGCATGCCTCATGGGAGTCGGTACGTGGACCTGATGTATGTACGTACTTTAGCCATGCCCCAAAGAGGTAATTTGCCTTACCTCTTTGCATCCCCTTCTCCCTCCACCTCACCCTCTTGCTGTGACATCACCGGCACACTGCAGCCCCACATAACAACTGCATCATCACAGGAAAGCTTTATCGTGAGCTTCTTTGCTTGGCCCTCCCCGTCCTCCCTTCTCAGCCCCTCTTCCCTCCCCATTTACAAAAGCTTTCTTTCCATTTTTCCTTCTTTTCTCATTTTCTCTCACTTTCCCTTTCTTTCCTTTCCCCTTCTCCCTGCCTTGTTCCATCCCCAACTGAACAATTTCCTCCTATTTCACAACACTTAGTATACATTTTGGTCACATTTGTACTTTCAGTTTCTTGTGCCAGAGAAAGAATGTTATTTACACATGTATCCAGTTTATTTCCCTTAAGAGCATGGTCTTGGGGTACATATTTTCTTTCCCTTAACAGTTTTTCCCTATTTTTATTTCTTCCACTAAATTCTTGTCTTGTTATAGAATAGTGTACCATTTTCCCAGCTTCTTGCTTCTATATCCATTCCTATGCTTCCAGCTCAAGTTATGCAAATTTACTCTTGTGTCTGCACCACACATTTAATTAGGAAAGCATAGAAAGCTAAAAATTTTAAGTTTCATTATATATCATTAAGGCATTTAAATTCCAAAGTTTATATACATGATCAGCCATGACTTCACTGAACAATGGCAGGACTGAAGGGACAACCCCACCAAAGATTTCACTTGGAAAAAGGGGCAGAGGAGAGACAGACAGACAGACAGACAGACAGACATGGACAGACAGAGACAGACAGAGACAGAAATAGATTTTTCTTGAAAAAGAAACCTTTCCTGCAGAAGCATGCAGGAGAAACTGTTGAATTCAAGTTTAGATTATGGCTTCTATCTAGCGTTTGTGCAGTGACTCCCCACATCTTCCCTGGTGACTTCCACCCCTCCTCTTGTGAGAGTGCTGCTTCTCCACTGGGTGGGTCTCTCTGCCACCAACTAGAATGCAGTAGCCATGACCGACGTGTGGCTGCTGGACACCGCCTCACTGCCAGGTCTTCTGTTGCTAGGAATTGACCCTGCTCTTACAAATCAAAAATACTGGCAACAAAATGAGATGGAAACAGTGCTCCCTCCATGCATTGTCAAATGCCTGTGCATTAACTCTGTCATTGCTTTCTTCAAGGCCTAGCACAGTCTCACATCACCAATAAAAATCGTCTCCCCATGGTGTGTTTGTGTCCAGAGAAACTGACTTCAGTTTCAATGAAGAGTGTGCAAATGTACTCTTTTCCCCATAGTTCTTTAATGAGCATTGAGTTGTGACTACCTGGCTCAGTTTATAAGCTAATAATTATTAGTATAACCTTCAGAGCAGTTTAGTGAAACAGTCCACACAGACAGAAGCTAACTTGTCAACTGTTTATCATGACACAATGTTAGAAGAACTAGCATACGGTGTGCTCCTATGTATGTACATACTTTAGCCATGCCCAAAGACCTATAGGTTAGAGACTGTCCGATTTGGTTCTGCTTATGAGAAGATGCTGGCTGAGATGCGAGGTGATTTATCATGGCGAGAGCCCATACACACCAGAAACTTGATCTAATGTCAAAATTCATGTGTGATCCTAACTACTGTATAACTTTACACTTCCTTACTTTAGATTAGCTACTGTAACATGGTTACCTCAGAAGATCTGTTCTATTTGAGCATATTTATAGTAAGCTTTCCTCCCAAAGAAACTGAAAATTTTGAAAAAAAAAAATATATATCTAATCCCTGCTGTGACTATGGGGAAATATAGATCAAAATAAAGAGAACATATGAAATTATTTACAAGGCACTTTAGAGTTTTGTCTACCTTACATAGGGTTTTTAATTCATGTTATAAACACTTCCTCCATAATAATTAGGTTATCGGGCCTAAACATTTTCTCTAAAATGTGCATGAGACCACAGAATAACGTCACACACCTAATCATCACATATGATAGTTATGTTCTAGAGGGTATGTAAAGGACAGGCTCCATGGTAGAGTCCCACACAACAGCAGAGCCAGAAACCACAGAGGACCAAGGATTCTGTTTTTTACTTTGTGCTCTGCTCCTCATCAAAAATGTCACAGCTTCTTCCTGCCCTTCAACCCTGGAAAAGTACTGCACATACCTCTACTGGGACATCTGTCTGTCACCTTAGTTTGGGTAACCATTACAAGAAATCCCCATTGCTATATACCCCTCCTCCAATCCAATCTTCTTTTTGTCTCATTAGGTTCAGCTGGGAAAAAAAAGCTAACGGTAATGCTTGAACACAGAAAGCTAACGCGCAATTAATCCATATTATGCACGGGAAATGTACCACACTCTAGTTACATAGCGCATTTTATGTCTGAAGAAAATATGGCTTACATGTTGGGGAAAAAGCTGGAGATTCTGGGAAAGAAGTTCCAAGATGTGGGAAGAGAGGGTTGTTATTTGAGACTGAGTTGGAGGCAAGGACCTACAGGTAATGGCGTAAGGAATAAGCCTCAGGAGGACCTTACTGAGCAGGAGCTCAGAGAGACAGAGACAGGATATTCCAAATGGCAAGGAACAAAAGCAGCCTCTGTGGGCTCGGGTCATTTGTGTAGGCCCAACCTCCTAATGTTGGCCTGAGATCCTCATGCCTGGCCTGTGCATGGCGTAGACTACCCTAGAGACAGAGCCAGCGCTGTTTGCTCAGGGCTTTTTCAGCTCTTCCTGTCTCTCTGAGTTAATTGCTTGCTAACTGGTCTATGACAACGCTGAAAATCCTTGCAGGACTGGAAGGAGGAACACAGCCATCACACACACCAGCTGCACACAGTATAGCGACGAGTTGGCAGTGCCCACTCTGGGCTGTGGTGAGGCCCCGCTCTGCCATCTGCCAGCTCTGGGGCCTTGGGCAAGGGCGCCCCTTTTCTCCACCCTGCTCGGTCAGCAGGGAAGCAAGGGAAGGCAGTTCTTTGTTCAGGAGCTCGGTGTGAAGGGCAGGAGGAAATACACAGCGAGTCCACACACAAGGACTCCCTCCCAACACACTGCGACAGTCACCGTGGATTCCCTAGCGCTCAAGCAGACTATGGAGGTTAGGCTCCTTCACCCAGGGGAGATAAAAGTGGAGAAGGCGAAAGATCAAAGTCAACAGAAAGCTGCTCAGAGCAAATACCAAATCCACAGTGTGTGGGGCAGGCTTGGAAGCCTTGTGTAAGGTAAAATACACGCGGGTACAGTTTCACTTAGGCAGGAAGCTTATAAAGCCTTTATCATGTTTTGTCTAATAATCCATGCAGCAGCTGTACATTATACCTTAAATACTTCTGACATACTGTTTAAATGTCCTCTTACATTATCATCTATACCATGTTATTCCACTTGTAGAAATCTTGAATTATTTCAAAAATAATAGCTTTGTAGTTAAGTATAACCTAGTAATAACTACATTAAAACACAAATAAGACGATTATCTCTTATCTCTGTGTTCAGTGTAAAAAAATAGTATCTCTTTGATTCGTAAAGGGCATTTCAGAGGTACTGCACTGCTGTTGGCAGCACCTTTCTTTAATTTTTTTTCACGCTAGCTACAGAAAAAGTCTGAAAACGTCTAAAGATTCATCACTCCACATACGCCATCTTCAACAATAAGCTTGCTGTAAAATTTGCCTTTTTAAGTATCATGCTTATAGGGTATTAGGTTAGAAACCCTAATCCCTGCATCATGCTGGTACTTAGGACTTAAGCAAAAATAAGTTTAATAAGAATTGGAGGAAACACACTTTAATACAGCGTTTACATTCAGAAAATTATCTTCACTTTCTCTGCTGTTGTAAGTTGCAGAAACAGAGAAAAAGAAATACAGGTTTTAATTCCAGGTGGAATTGGTTTTAAATTGGAAGAATTGACAGTGGAATGGCTCTTCTAAGTATGGCATTTGGAGAGCCTGTGGTTGTACAGACTGTTTAGTTCTTAATCCTCATGAAATTTACAGAGGCAAAAGCTTCCTGGAGAACAAAGACTCCTGGAATTGAGCTCCCTCCCTTTCCATGAGCACTGGGCTCCTGAGTGCTTTGTAAATTCTTTGTTGTTCTTTCTTCTCTGATCTAAAGTGGGGGCCCCCTCGGGTCACATTTAAACCCACCAGGCACTGGACTCTAAAAGAGTGCCAAGTCTCTATGTATTACGGAACTGTTACCACAAGCAATGACCATGACAGTGTCACAGCTCTGGATCAATTACTCTGCCCACTTGGGCAGCCAGAACAGGCCTCGAGTCCATCCCACCCCTGACTTCAGGCAGGCTGCACTCGGGTAGCTGTGAGGGCCGGAGGAAGTCTCTTAGGTACACCGAGGCTGGACAGGTGGAAACGCTCTGGAACGCTACCACCATGAGACTGAGGGCAGGAGTCCTTTCTGCAGTAGAATGAGAATCACACAGGTGTTTTAGAATTCCTTCCTTCATAGCTCAGGTAAAATATAATGTGGTAAATAGAAGGTAATCAGATTATTTCTATTTATATATACATATTCTTCCAATGATGATTTTATTTAAAATTGTTACAACAAAAATATATTTGAAATTTCAGAACCAGTCTTGTAAATAGAAATAGTTGTCAGGTTTCATTTTGAAATCTAATTAGAATTATTCAGCCCTTCCATGCACCCTAAGAGTTCAATAGCTTTCTGGCTGTTCCTGATAACTCTAGTATTTTCACAAGGCAAAAAATGTTTGCAAACTGTGCCCAGGGCCGGTCAGCAGCATTTGCGTGCCCCATGGCTCTACCTGCACTGCATCTGCCCTGTGCCAAAACCTGCATGTGCACTGTGACAGGCCCTAGAAGCACAGCGAGTATTACAGAGCGGCTAAAATGCAACAGTAGAGTGCGCGGCTCCCCCTTCCCCCGCTTGTCCTCTCCATGTTCCAATTTTCAGTAATGTAGGGTTGGTTTTTATTGTTCACAGAATCTAATTACAATAAAAAGAGATATAGAGTCTTGAAGTATAAAATCTGTAGTCTACATTTCCAAGTTAGGAGATACCTAAAGACGACGGCATACGACCTCCTACACTGTGATTTCAGTTTCATATCAAATGGCCATTGAGGTCAGAATTCACATCTGAGTTTTAGTTTAATAATCCTCCTATTCTGTCATGCAGAAGATTTTCCAGTTCTGTCACAATCTCTCCAGCATGATATTGCAAAAAGAAACACATTTAAGGGAATGATTCTGATGAATTTCCGTAACAACCGACAACTTGCTCTTGAAGTTCTGCTTCACAGAAACAATGTTTTGGTGCCTAAACCTATAGGGCAAATTCACCTTGAGCATTTCTGCTATATCCTGAAGGAAACATTAGTGTTCTTTTAGAGTAATAGAGGCAAAAAAGAATAATTACTAGGGGGAAAAATCCTCAATACACCTTATCTTTAATAATAAACTATAGCAGAGAGAAATGCTGCCCAAAGGTTGAAGACAAAGCCAATGTATTCTGAAGTTCAAAAGTATAAACCATTTTACAAAATGTTCTTAGAACCTTAAGATATAACTTGTTAAAATATCTTTGATGTTTTATTCATCCATCTATACAAATTACCTCCTTTTATAATTTAATTAGAGCCCCGAGAGTTTGAACAAGCCTTCTTCTCACTGCCTTTTGAGACCAAGAACATTCTAAAGGGTCACCAATTTTTCTGCTCTGTGACATACCAAAACAGATCACCTCTCTCTAACTGAATCTAAGGAGGCAGTCTTCAGCTCCTGCAAGTTGGCCTGCTACTTTAGGATAAAGCATTGTCTTCCAATAAATTTTCTCCCACAAACTATCTAAGCCTGATTGGATTTGGGAAGATAACTTCCAGTAATCAGCAAGAGCACTGAAGTTACAAATCCTCTGAAAACTCTGGCAAAAAAAAAACCCCAAAGCATTGCTGACTTGAAGTAACTGGGTTCCTTCCTGAGGAGGAAAGGGAGTAGCAGCAGCTAGAGTGCTGGCACTAGGAAGCCAGGGGAAAGCAGCTTTGTCACATACCAGGTCGCCACTGGGTGCAGCCTCAAAACCGAGCACTGGACTCAGGCTCAGTAGACTCAGGTTCGTTCAGGTCTGCCTTAACTGCCCAAAGGACCACACTGTCTGCATGACCTTGAGTCACCTCCAGGGCCTGTCTGCTTTTGTTCAGGGCTTTGTTCTCCAGTTTGCAGCACTGAGGCCCAAGCCCAGGTCTCTATCACTGAGCTACGTCTCCACATCCTGGGACTGTTTATTCACAAAATGTAAATTCTATCAATCATATCTGAGGATGCTTGATGTTATGTCTACGTATATTTACTTCATTTCAAAGATTTAAAAAGTGGATCCATTTTTAAATTTTATAGTGAGTTAGTCAGAGTTGCAATATGAATGTATATGTATGTATATAAATGTGTCTATATATCTATACATACACATATACTGGTTAGAGTGATTATGTAAATATAGAACAGTCATCTTCAGTATCTACAAGGGATTCATTCCAGGGTCCCGCCGATAATACCAAATTCTGAGGGTGCTCAAGTCCCATCAGTAACATGCTATACTACTTTTATAGGACCTACACTCGTGTATCATTTAAATCACCTCTAACTCACTTATAGGAACACAACAGAAATGTTAGCCTGTGGCTGTTTGCTGTGTTGTTTAAGAATTAATAAGAGAAAAATCTGCTCATGTCAACACAGAAGCAGTTTTCACTCTAAAGATTTTCACAACGCAGTGCTTTGATCTGAAGACATAGGCCCTGCCAGGACAGCGGTGGGGACCTGGAAGCTGACCGCACTGGCACTTTGCACCTCATGGTTTTGTAATCACCTTAACCTGAGAAGGAAACGCAAGTAGGGATAGGCTGTGCTGAGCCCCTGCCCACCACTCACTGCAGGCACATGGTCAGGTGACGCAGCCCATGGAGAAAGACGAAGAAGTGGTCAAAGGCCTTGGATTCAATAATCCATCTCCAAAGGGCTCTGCACAGCGGGAGTTATTTAGCAGCATATCATCTCTCCCCTCCGTTTCTATACCTCACTACCCATTTCTCCTTCTGGAACTAAAGCTTCCTGAGGGCAGGCACATTTGTTCACTGCCCTATTCCTAGCACAGGAAGAGGCCTCTTGCATGCAAATGGAGGAAGTGCAATGCGAAGTGAACAGCAGCCAGGAAATTACCTGTGGCTACAGTGGCCTGAAGCAGTGATCAGTTTGACCGTCTCTGAATACTGTCCCAGCCTCAGAACTATTACAGCTTCTATCAGTCAAAGTGGTCCCAAGCATTCACTCCAGCTTGTCAGGAGACTCTATCATTGCCTTGCTTTTTCCTGGGGTGGGGGGACTCAAACCTAGAACCTCTTATGCTGAACAAGTGCTCCACCAACTGTGCTATGGGCTCAGGCCCCTTTTGTTTTTAAATACAGTGCAGAAAGTTCCTGGAAAAGTGCATGGGGTGAAGACACTGTAGGTGCTACATTCTGTAAAGTTCATCCTGGCCTATGAAGAGACAGAAAAGCTATCTGCAGGGTCAAAGGCCAGGACCCAGCAGAGGGGATGTGGGAAGCAGAGAGCAGGTACTTGTCCTCAAGATGAAGACTAGGAAATGACACTGTGACATGGACAGAGCAAAACCCACCAGGCTTGGAGATCCAGGCAAAGTAGGGTGCCAAGAGCCAAAGGAAGCAGCACACAACAGTGATCATCAGACTGCCACCAAGAGGCTCAGGAAGCCGAGACCACCGGACTCATCATAACCTAGGGTGGGAAGTTCATACCTGGCAGCTACTTCTGCCATTGGCATCCAGCCTGCCAGGAAGCCTGGGTAGAGATTTCCAGGGCAGGCTTCCCAGAGCAGGGATGGAGTGATTCCTCCAACACAGCTTCCTCTGCTACTTCACATACTGGGTCTCTCAGCTCTAACACTGAAAGGGCCAACATCATGTGGAGACATGCACACTAACAGTAAGTTAACACACGTGTGGGTTTATCAGGTCTCAACCATATGCAAAGCATTGCCTGCAAAGTAGCACAGTATTTTCTCACGTTTCTTAAGAGTTTTCATAGATTGATGCTTCAAATAGATATTGACACAATACTTCAATTGTGTTTACCAGGCTTTGTTAACTAAATACTTTCTTGTAATTAGACAACGCTGATACTGTAGATGTGTGCAGAAGCTCAACCCAACTTCATTTATAGATCTCAACTAGTAGAACCCAACCCCATTTCAGTTGGGATGCCTTAGTTTGCAAAGAAGTCATGGTATCAGTCTTGCCTGTCTACAGCCAGGAGCCCTGGCTGGGCTGGAAACGAGCTCAAGCCTTGGCCTCAGGGTGGTCCAGGAGCTGGCCTTCTCCTCCCTCCTGTTGAGGCACTCAGGGATGGGTCCCTGAACAAAGCAGGGCCCTGGCTGATCCTCAGCCAGTTTCATTTTCCAGTTTAAGGTTCATGAAGCTGTCTTCTATATTCTCAGGTCTCATATGAAGCAGCAGCCTCGCAATGTCTATTCTACTGAGCTTTCACATTCTTTCATTTGTCATTTTCTCAGGCACGATAATTTCATTTCTCCTTAGCGCTCGGATTATCGCAGGATGTCGCAGGCGCAACCTTCATGGCAGCGGGAAGCTCTGCTCCTGAATTAGTTACCGCTTTCCTAGGTAGATATGGCTCCTTCTGCTTTCTTATTCTATGTAATTTTATGTCCTTCAAGTTAACACTAACGTAGCAGCCCCTATCTTGCTATCTTGCCAATAGGTGTATTTATCACAAAGGGAGACATCGGCATCAGCACCATTCTCGGATCTGCAATTTATAATCTGCTTGGCATCTGTGCCGCCTGTGGCCTGCTCTCTAGTGCGGTAAGAAAAGTTTATTCAATAAGATGTATCATCTTGACAAGTTATAAAAATAATTGTTTACTGTCCAGGATGAACAGCAAGCCACTAGTAGTCTGTTCCATCACGTTTCCTCAGTAGAAAAACAATCTTCCTTCGATTTAGTTAACCCTTAGCAGCACCTGTTCCGAGTGATATAAGTCAGGGTTGCTTAGAAGCAACTGCGCCTTCGCGTCTTCCTCTAAGCAGCACGCAAAAGGTAACCACAGCAGTAGGCCGAGGGCCTCAACAGCGTGCCCTCCCCCGCGCCTCCTTGGCCCTGCAGCGGGCACCATCTGCTCTTGTCCTCAGGCCTCGCTGCTGTCCTGCTGGCCCCTGCTCAGAGACTGCACAGCATACGCCGTGAGCGCAGCAGCAGTCTTTGCTATAATATTTGACAACCAAGTTTACTGGTAAGCTCAAATCACCATTATTCTCACATCAACTCTAATTAGGGGACGTGGGAGATAGCTCAGTGGCACAGCACCTGTCTGGCATGCATGAGGTCTTGAGTTCAATTCCAAGAAAAAGGAAAAAAACCCTCATTAGAATGAAATTGGATGGTTCAGCTATCTTTGTGCAGTGCTGTCATCCAGCTGTTGCTCCATGGCATGCCCCTCCCACACCACACCCCAACAGCTATTGGAGTACCCCAACTTCCTCACAATTGCTCATGGCGGCACACCTTGTGACCTTGAGTTTCTTTTTGGTCACTCCCCATGTTCTATTTTCTCTCATTACTCACTAGAGATTATCACTCTTCCCTCCCCCAGTAGTCATTGGTTCAGTAATTTTCCCAGTTTTTGTTGGCTTTTTCTTCTGCTCAGTTATTGCTTATCTTGCCTTGGAGAGAAGTGGTCAGGGCCACAAAAGATTGGAAAAAACCAGTAAAGGAGGTGAAATGCTCTCCTTCTGATTTCTCTGGGATGTTCATCCAGCAGGAAGAACTATACAGCCTTCTCCTACAAGCCACCTAGGTGTCAAGATTAAAAACTGTTCGCTCCCCTGTAATCTCTGCCTAGCTGGTACAAGAAAATGAAAATGGCACTGACTCTGTGAAGAGACATAAACTGCTTCAACTAAGTGCCAAACATCTGCTCCAGTAAAGTACATGGCCACATGGGCTGAGCCTTCTATTAACTCCGGAGGACAGGAGAAACGACCTGTGAATTGCGCTCTGTGGAGTGCTAAATTTGGCTATCTGCTACCAAGAAACTTAAAACATAGCAGAGAACAGAACAGATAAATTCTGATATCTGTTCTGTCTTCCCCAAACTGACCATGTTGGCCCAGAAAGGACCTTTCTGGGATCAGCAGTCTGCAAGGGACAGTGATTGTGACGTATCAGAGCTCATGAGAGCCCCTACAGTAAGGAGCCTCGGGATCCCGCTCACTCAGCTGCAGCAGAGGCACTCCCTAGCTCTGCACTAAAGAGTACCTGAGAGTCCCAACGTGGCACCCTTAGCTAGTTTCAATTATGGGGAACAACCTCAGGGCCTAACAATGCAAGTGCTGAGAATATCTTTGCCTTCTTATGACTATAGGCCCAAATTGGTTAAACCAAAATCATTAAAGAATCTGTATGGCAACCAGAAAGGCCCATCCAATGTCTAACATGTTCTGAATATTTTCACAAAGTTCTTAGACCAAAAAGCCTGAACAGGCACAGGTGGAATAAATTAATATTTTCATCATCACTACATATCTGGGGGAATGAAGTATATCAAAGAACTGAAGTTTTAAAAAATGCCCATTACAACTCCTTAGTTTTATTTTGAAAATCTCCAATTATTACTTTCAAGGCATTGTTTATGCCTAACGTTTGGAAGGAAGCTACATATGCAGTAATGGGTTTGTAATGCTGTTCTTAATAGAAAGTGATAAAAGAATTTACAACAATGGCATAACGAAATATGGAGAAATCTACAAAATGAGTCTGTACAAACATTTCTTTGCTTTAATGCTGCTTTTGTTAGAAAATTGTCCCAAGGATGCCAGCTAGGAGTTGGGGATGTGCTTGATAACCCAGTGCTTCCCTTGCACCACAAAGGGAAAGACACTATCCCAAAGTGATACCTAAATTTACTGCTGCTTTAAGTTCCAAAACAGACTTTCTCTTTTATACACAGGTATGAAGGAAGCTTACTGCTTCTGATATATGGACTCTACGTTTTGGTGCTGTGCTTTGACATTAAAGTTCAGCAATGTATTCTACGGAAATGCAGTCCTTGCTGCGCCTGTCTCGCCAGAGCTATGGAGGAGAGAGGCGAGCAGGCACTGGCAGAGTGGGAGGATGAGGGTCAGCCCCTTGCTCGCCGGCAGTCCAGAACTGACAGTGGGATATTTCATGAAGACTCTGGCTACTCCCAGCTCTCTCTAAGTTTGCATGGTCTTGGGCAAGTTTCTGAAGGTAATACATAGCCTGCCCACTAGTACACCTAACCACTAGGAAAGTCCTAAGTCTCGTTTCAAATTAGCAACTGCTGTGTACTTACTATGTAATACACCTCAGAGGTTGGGCCCCCTAAGGAGCTCCCAGTATTATTTAAATAATTAAGCTGAAGCTCCTAACTGAAACAGACTGTATAAAATCTGATGATGACAGATTAATGGAGAAGCAGCATTTAACTGAGCTCTGTAGGATACTGTAGCTAGCAAGTGAGCAGACCTGCCTGAAATCTACTTTACCCACCACCACAAATGAGAACAGCCCCTGTTCTGAGGCCAAGGGAGCAGTGGCCAAAGGCATGCTGACACACATGCAGGAGGGCCTGGCCATGGAAGGACAACAGAAAGGTATGTGGCAGGGGCCTGCGTGCTAGCGTGTGGATTTTGAAGGAATGCAGCAGGCAGGAACAGTATCAGCACTGCTCCTTAGGAAAATCAGTGCAAGGCAGTGTTCACAGAACCAAAACAGCAGAGCCCAATGGTGCGAAAGGGGCCATGGCCACAGCAGACGTGTTTACAGGGGACAGCAGCGCAGGAGAGGTCTGCCAGGGACAAACTGAGGCAGCCTCACCAAGCCTGGGTGACTAGGGGACTACAGAGGCCAGAAAACTCTGCGGTGTTGGTCTTGACTGAGAAAACAAGGCCACCTCTTACAGAGCTGGCTGTGTGAGAAAAGGGCTTGGCTTGGAGGAAGGAAAACCCTCTGAGGTTTAAACACCAAGTGAAGCGATGGCAAAACAGCCAGGCCCATGTGTTCAGGGGAAGTCAAGTTCAGCTGTGGCTAGAAGTATAAATGTGCACTTTTTAAAAGCTGGGTCTTTGGATTGTATTTTAACTAATTACAAAGAAAACTTTTCCTCATTTACCACTTCAAAAAATTAAAACATGAGTTTTTCCGCTCACAAAAATTAGTCTAATCTTTAAAATCTGACAGGTGTTTCTAAGCTTTATAAAAAGAAACTCAAAAAAGTCCACCCAAATTCTTGTATTACATTCAAATGATACCTAAGATTAACTGAGGGCACACTGGGTGAGACAGCATAAACTTAAGCGCTACTTCACTAGCATTACTTATAATGGGATTTGCTCCACTGAAAATATATTATTTAAAAACATCATTCAAATTTAAGCAATTCCATAATGAGCAACCATTTCATTTACTGATATTGTCCCATCCTCCACTTACATAGAGCAAACAGGATGAAAGGTCACTCTAGCACAAATCACTTCACAGATTATGTGCTAGCTCCTGTTTTCTTAAGGTTCTTTTAGCAATTGCTGAGAAACCTGAATTTAGCAAATAAAGTAAGGATATAGACCAGGGAAAAGAGTTAACAGAACGTGCCGCTTAATCAAGGTTCGGTGCAGTGATGTTACACCCCAGTGTTGGCATGGTGGGCACTCTCCTAGGGCAGGGCACAGGCATCACCAGTGCTGACCACAGGTGGTGGGGTGATGAGCATCAGAGCCAGGCTGACTCCCAGCACACAGGCCTGAAAGACAGTCTATGTGGAGACACAACAGCTGCCAAGCCCCTTCATAAACACTGCCTCTAACATAGAAAACACCCAAGACATTTTGATGGACTCAAGGCCATAAATCAAGAAATGCTGAGCATGACATCTTCGGTTGTTTGCCCTAAACCTTCAATTAGTTTCTTTTTGCCAGCAATATCAGTAATGAGGTATTCAAATGCTGTAAATAGCCTTTTAAAAACTGATACAGCTAATTTGTTTCAATACAGCTTTCTTGATGGGCATTTCTGACTTAATCGGCCATTTGCGAAAACTCAGAACTGTTTTAATTTTTCCACAACAGACCCACCAAGTGTTTTCCACATGCCTGAAGCAGACTTTAAGAGAATTTTTTGGGTATTATCCCTTCCTATCATCACATTACTTTTTATAACAACACCAGATTGCCGAAGAAAGTTTTGGAAAAACTACTACATGATAACCTTCCTCATGTCTGCACTGTGGCTATCTGCATTTACATACATCCTGGTCTGGATGGTTACTGTGACTGGTACGTACACAACAGGACCGCAAGGGAGCAGCCTCATGTATGAACACCTGGGTTGTGCTCACCTCAAGTACCCAGGGTGCACTTCTCTTCAGCAGGACAGAAAGTGCTACTCACAGAAAGATGAAATGAAATGCAAGATCAGATTTCCAAAGCTGTACCAAACGCATCAGCTTCATCCTTCCTGTTACACAGCATGAAGTAAATTCAAGGAATCATCTTATAGATGAAATGAAATCCATACATTAGGCTAATATTTAAGCCACATGGAGTTCACAATGAATGGACCCTTTATAATGAATTCTACATTTAGATTTCACTTATTCCATAGTGAAAAATGGAATAAGGAGCCCATCCTTTGGGAAAACGAGGGGTGCTCCCTATTCAGCCAAATGACATTTTATCTTGCTTTACAACACAGCAAATAAATATACCCTGTAGTTACTGAGGATATAGTTTCCTTTTGGGTTTCTACTGTCTTCATGATGAAGACTTAACCATTACTGCCTGGTCATAATCTACTCTCATTCCCAAATACAAAACCCAAGCCTTAGATGGAGGGGAGGAGTTTCTCCCAAGAAGGTTCACCTGAGTCAGCACAGGTCCAAGGGCATGTGCCCAACCCCAGCCTGCCTTTAGGAGTGAAGTTGTCCAGAACACATCAACTGCTCTTCACGCAGAGAGCCCACAAAGCTGAAATGACTACTATGTGGGCTTTCCTAAGTAAGCATGTGAACTAGAACAGTATGTTAGCAAGAAGAGTATTTTTCTCCTTCTCATAAGCAAGATGAAAATGTCCAATTAGCTTGCATATTAAACCTGTGCACATTTTTCTCAGAACCCATTTGATTTGGGTGTGTGGTGTGGGTGTGGGTATGTGTATATTTTTGGGAAGGGTCTACAGGGTATTCACGGTCTCCCTACTAGATCAAATTCGTAATGATCCACCTTTTCATAGCCTCCCAAGAGCTGTGATTACAGGCACACACCACCACACCCAGTCTCAATTGCTCTTGGTGCACCCCGGGCAGGGCCAGCATGGCAAGCCCAGGGATGGAACCACAGCTCCTGAACCTGTTTGCAGGTGCTTTAACCCACTGAGCTACTTGGCCAGCCCTAACCCATTTGATATTAAGAAAATAAGGGGAAGAGAGTAAAATCAAGTGAAAGATCACAGAACAGCACCTTAACGTGATAAAGAATGATGCTATTTATGTACATATGAACTCTAACAAGTATCAAAAATTAACTTCAAATCTAGTATCAACATAAAGCATGCAAAAAGGAAGGTACTTTCTAACTTTTCATTAGCATTTTAAAATAAAGGGGGTTTAAAAAGTCTAGCTACATTTTCAATGACATTAAAAGGAGTTACCATGCCCTTTCCCACCTTTTTTTATATTTCCATTTGTTTCCAGGAAAAACATTGAACTAAAGGGGGACCAGATGTTAAAAAAAATTATTAAGAAAGCAAAAAGGTGTTTTTATCAGATACAAAGGTTTTTACCAAGAAAACTGTTATGTCATTAAAGCAAGTTAAAAAAAAGTATTCATCTTAACATATCTATAGCTTAAAAACAGATATACAATGCTTAATTCTAGTACTTTTAAAAACTGTTAAAACAAGAAAATGCAGAATCTCCCTAGCAAATGCTAAGCAAAAGCCCCCAGGAGCTAATTACAGTCTGTAATTCTGTAAGGGTGTAAAAAAGATGATTCCTCACTGGTCAAAGTTTGGCTGCTAAGGAGTTTAAAAATCTGTACTATCTGGATTATCCACGTTACCAACCCAATCCAAGTGCTTTCCTAACTAGAAACTGGTTTAGGACACATTGCTGGTTCAGAAATTGTTTTAAACAGGGGCATCTAATAGAGATGACCAAAAATACATGTAATGACACCTAATTCTATGAAATTAATGGACACTCATAAGGAGGGCTGGGGGGATAGCTCAGTAGAACAAGCGCCTGCCTGGCAAGCACAGGGTCCTGAGTTCACTCCCCCATACCAAAAAAAAAAAAAAAAAAAACAGGAAAATCATCTTAAATAGCCTGTGGAGGGCCAGCAAGATAGCTCAGTGGACTACGCACCTGTTTTGGCAAGCTCAGGAACCAGGGTTCAGTTCCTAGTTCCACATGTAGTGCTGGTCCCGCCCCTGGGGTCTACTGAGCCAGTGACCAAGCCCAGGTGTGGTGGTGCATGCCTGTAATCCCAGGGCTACAAAGGCTGAAAACAGGAAGATCACTCTAAGTCTGAGCTACACAGTGAGACCCTGTACATACATATAAATGAAAAAATTAAAAAAATTTAAAAAAATTTCCTGAATAGGGACTGAGCACAACTTATTTGAGTGCAGGGGTGGGGGGGAGGGGAATAGCTCAGTAGAATGAGCAAACACAAGGTCCCAAGTTCAATCACTAGTACCATCAAAAAGAAAAAGCCTGTGTTTCTTTCTGGGCAAGAAGAAAGTCTGCAGTCTCTGCAGAGAACATGCATGCCATGTGTGACAACAGTCTCTGTGTCTCCCGCAGGGGAAACCCTGCAGATTCCAGACACTGTGATGGGCCTCACCCTGCTGGCCATAGGAACCAGCATTCCAGACACAGTCGCCAGTGTGTTGGCAGCCAGAAGAGGTAAGCTGCGGTGGGCCCACTCCACGGCGGAGCTGAAGTACACCAAGTCAGGGCAAGTTTTAAAGGGAAAAAGTTAACTCAAGAGCAGGTTTACTCAATAATCCCATATTAACAGTAATCTAACACCAAAATAAGATATGCACTAACTAGTAACTATGGCACATCAGAATGAACAGCAACGAGTAAGCTACATACCTGGTTCGGAAATGGTTTAATAAATAATTATTATTAAATAAGTGTTAAGACTTTAAATACTAAACCAAAGTTTAAAATACAAATTTAACAAGACACAATCTAATAACAATTTTCCAGAACTAATCATCAAAAAAAAAAAAGTATCCAGTGTTCTTCTTCCCGAGCTTGTTAATAAAACGCAGTCCTGGCGTGCGCATCCTCACAGCATGCTTCTGTCTGCAGGGAAAGGAGACATGGCCATGGCCAACATCGTGGGCTCCAATGTGTTTGACATGCTGTGCCTCGGGGTGCCCTGGCTCGTGCGCGCAGCGCTCGTCAGCGCATCTGCTCCTGCACCTGTGCACAGTGGAGGGCTCGCATATGTCACCATCTCCCTTGGTATCTCCGTTCTGTTTCTTTTTCTAGCAATTCACTTTAATGGCTGGAAGCTAGACAGGAAGTTGGGAGGAGTCTGCCTCTTATTGTACGTGGGACTCGCTACACTATTAGTTCTGTATGAACTTGGAATTGTTGGCAATAAAATAAAGGGTTGTGGAGACTGATTTTATTAATAGTGTCATGTGGAAAATATAAATGAGAGAATATGGAAAATCCCTTTAAGTCAAATAAAAAAAATCCTGAACTTCATTATCTCCTTATAGTAATTATTTACACTAATGAAAAGTACTTTAACCCCAACTGAAATCATATTCTAACTAGCCTGAGCCCTTCTTGTCATGGACAACTATATATTATAAAACACAAATGCTGAAAAACCACTCATCTTTACTTCACAGTAGGTTGATAAAAGCTGGGGCAACCAAAACAGACAAGCCCTACTATGCCACAGCAAAAGCAAGAAAATGGCTTATTTCTTTAAAAACAGTATAACCATTCATTTAAACTGAATGAGCAGACTTGCTGTTTGTAGAAACCCAACCTAAGGTGAAACAAAAAAATCACAGTATATTTTTAACATTATACTGTTGAAAGCTGATGAGAACTTTAAAAGTCCATTTTTACAGCTCTGTAAGCAGACAGTATTACTAAAACAAACATTTTCTAGAAGATTCAGCAAAAACAAAGGAATGTTCGGAGTATAGCTGAAGTTACGCATTCCGATCTAGGCGGACATCAATTTCTCTGCCACTGATTTTGATGCCGTTCATTATCCTGCAGGCCTTTTCAGCAGACTCAGGGGAGTCAAACCTGACTGTGCCACAGCCTTTTGACTTTCCATTCTCCATTTTTATTTCGGCAAACATGACATGACCTGTACAAGAAAACACAACAGAATTATTCATCATTTCACCACACAGGCTTGAAATTTCTCACAGTCAATGAAATGGTAATTTGGTTAGAAACATTAGCACTAATAATTAAAAACAATACAAACATTATTCTATATTCTGACGCAATAAAATCCACATAATGTAACAAATGTTTATTAGCATATGCAAAATTTGAATTGGGACAAGTCTGCCTGGGGCTTAACATTTTATTGTTGTTAAATTACTAAATCCTCAGCCAACTTTTTTATAGGAAGGCTTGGGTAATAGCACAGAGCACTCACTCACCATGACCTCTGGCAGCCTTGAACATAATGTCAAAACCATTTAAGAATAAATGGTCACTCACTGCTTGGTCTTCCTGATGACTCTTCCTCCCTTTTATTCTCTTTACTACTTCCTGCCCCATAAAGGGTGACTGCCCCCAAATCTAAGCTCGCTGGGGCCAAAAGAGTTCCACCAATTATACTTTTCAATCCAAGTGCCAACCCCACTCGTTCAGTATCACCATTTGCATTTCAAGTCTTAAGAATGGAATCAAACATGTTAAGAGAGAATAAATCAATAAAGGTAAAAATCAGCGATATGTGCAGCACAAAGGACCTCACAGAAGCTTTGGGAAGAAGGCAGAAAACCAAACAGCTGCTCTTTACCCAGTGAACAGTGTCACTCATGCTAGGTACTCATATTCAAAGTAAATCAGTATCATTTATCAAAACAATGTGGCCCTAAAATTCTTCATCTAAACTGGAATGGTCCAGAGAGTAAACGGGGTGTCTTAACAGTCACACATGGGTAAGAGGCAGGAGCTGCACTCCATTGCCCGCGACATGGGACAGTCCCAGCAGCTCGCCAAGGCAGGCAGTGACCATGGACATGGAGCCCGAGGCCTACAAGGGTTTCAGCTGCCACACCACTGTGAGCTACCTTTAGTCTATACAGACAGACACAGTTCTATAAAATAACAGAAAGGAAAAGTAGGAGCCAAAAGGTGAGCACTTCCCAAAAGCCCACACAAGCCCTTTCTGGATGAGGGGACCAACTTTGTTACCTTTAGGGCATGAGCAAGCCAGCCAGGGGCGCCCTCGAGCTGCACCGTCTCCCCTCTGCAACATCCTAGCTACTTTACTCTTGGCCATTCATCCCCTCCTTATTGCTGCATTTTCTTTTGGTTTTTGTTGTTGTTTTGTTTTGTTTTGTTTTTATCTTTTAGGGAAGGGTCTACAGAATGTTCAGGGTCTCAACACTAGATCAGACTCATAGTGATTCACCTGTTCATAGCTTCCCAAGAGCTGGGATTACAGGTGCACACCACCAAGTCCAGTCTCGATTGCTATCTCAGAGTGCTCCAGGGGCAGGCATGGTAGGCAGGGGATCGAACCCCTAGCCCTTGTGCCTGCTTTCAGGTGCTTTCATCCACTAAGCTATTTGGCTGGCACCTGCCGCATTTTTTTAAAAAAGCCAACTGGATGTCAACCATTCTCCTTTTGGACACTAAATGGTTTAAGATAATAAACGTCATACTAAGGCAAAACCATGATCTTATGTGACTGCCAGTTCTTACGGGGGCTGGGGAGATAGTTCGGTAGAATAAGAGCAAAATAAAATAAACAACCACTCAAATTTCCTTAGCAAACATTGGTGTTTTTGTTTTTTGTAGTACCAGAATCCAACTCAGCACCTTGTACTTTCTAGGCAGCCACTGCGCCCAAGCTATATCACTAGCTCACGTCATAAAATTAAACTATGGTGCCAGCCTGCCCTCGGGGCGCACTGAGACAATTGAGACTGGGTGTGGTGGCACTCTCCCCTGTAATTTCAGTGCTTGGGAGGTTGAAAAACAGAAAGGATTGGGTTACTATAAGTCTGATCTGTGTAGTGAGACTCTGTAGACCCTGTACTGAATTAAAAAAAAAAAAAACTAGGATGTATGCATTTTTTTTTTAAAACTTTACAGATGGATATGGATATAGTACAACCTCCAGAGTCTTAATATCCTGAATACTGGCACCCTAAAAAGTAGAAAGCTTGCCGGGCGTGGTGGCTCACGCCTGTAATCCCAGCACTCGGGAGGCTGAGGCAGGAGGATCGGTGCGAGTTCGAGACCAGCCTGGGCTACAAAAGTGAGCTCAAGGCTAGCCTGAACTGCATAGCGAGACCCTGTCTCAAAAAGACAAAAAAAAAAAAAAAAAGTAGAAAGCTTAATTTAAAAAGCACACTTTTGTCAATGGTAATGTTTTACTATGATTTTAAAGAGAACTATATAAAGAACATTCAAAGGCTTTAAGGTTATAGGCTTTCCCTTATCCTAATTTTACCTAACACGGACTTTTTCCTTTTTTACAATGTCTCAGCATGTCTTCAGCTGATGATCTCTCAGGAAAACAAAACTGGGCCTGAAACTTGAGAAACAGTACAGGATGGAGCCAGGCGTGATGGTGCACGCCTATAATCCTAGAGCTTAGGAGGCTGAGGCAGGAGGATCAGTGTGAGTTCCAGACCAGCCTGACCTACAAAAATGAGTTCAAGTCCAGCCTGAACTGTCTCCAAAAGACAAAAAAAAAACAGTACAGGCTAGAGTGCACACCTTTACCTACTACTTTGCTCAGCCAGTGCTCATACAAATTACTTCTCCTGCAGTAAAGGAAATGTTTCTGATTTATTTAACACAGCCTACTATGGTGTACAGGGCACACAATGGGAAATACTGCTATAGGAGCAAATCTTAAAATACACCAAATTGAAGCACTTATAAGTAAATAAATGCTTCAGTAAAATCTACTAAGGAAGGCTGTAACATAACCATAGGAGAAAACATCAACATCAGAATGCATAATTTAAAAAGCATAATTACTATGAAATCAAAAAAAATTAGAGTCTAGGCGTGGTGGCACATGCGTCTATAATCGCAGCACATGGGAAGTACAAGCAGGTGGATCACTATGAGTCGGTAGTGAGACCCTGTACAAAAAAAAAAAGACAAAAAAATTAAACTTTTACTGTTTCTCTAAAAACAGTGAAGTGCCCCTGTAAATGAATTTTCCTCAGACCTTATTTTTACTCTTATAATTATCTTTATTGTACTTTAAAATCTACTTGCCACCTTTGAAGTAGTTTAGTGCTGAACAAAGATCTACCCACGCTTCCCTTCTGCAGTTTGCAAGCACAATGATAGCTGAAATATGCAGTACCCCAGAAATCTGTGTGGCAAATCTCTATTTGCTTCCATGGCCTGCAACAGGGACAACTGAGAACAGGCTTCCTGCAGCATGAGTGCCCGAGCAGAGGAGCCTGTGTGGCCCCAGCAGCAGCAACTAGTTGATACAGGCTACCTCTAAGGCACAGCCTGCACTAAACCTTCTTAGAGATGCACATTAGCAAGGAACTGGACAAGACAGGAAGGAAAGATCTATGCTAGTGCAGAAATGATGTGCATCCTATTAGCTTGGGCTCAAGAACATCTTCTTTGGGGAGTTGATTAGAGCTAGAAGGAATTGTGAAAGAGCAACTATACTCACATCTTACATTGTTATGGTTAAGATCTGAAACATTTTTCCTAAATTATAAAGGCTGAAAAAATGGTGTATTGAGAGTATTATAATCCATCGAATAATATTTTCTCAGCCTTTGTAACTGCACCACTGAAGACAGAGAACCACTGGAGCCACTGATTAGCACAGGAGTGTGGCTGTGGCACTTCCCTAGCCAGAGTTGCGTGGAAGACGCAGACTAGCCCCAGACTGTCACTGAGAAACAAGTCCGAGTGCACTTACTCTCCTTGGGGTGGGGAGAACAAAACAGCAGGGCTTTTACCTGCCAGCGAACCTAGTACTGGCTTACATCAGGTTAAAGGAAATTTCCCATTCTAAGAAAACCCCCTAAGGTATACAGAAACATAAATTAAGTGATGTGGCAGAAAAATGGCTGGCTGGCTGGCTTCACACAAGGCAGGCAATATCCACACTCACCAACAGCTGCTCTTGCAATCTTTGGGATTATAACTTCATCTTTGCATCAAGACAATTCAATTCATGGTTTAAGATGGGGAAAATGACAAGAAATTGTGCAAGTATGGTACTGCCCTAATTGGAAAATCTAAAAGTCACATGTTTATACAAAAGAATTGAAAATAAAAGGCAAAGGGCTGGGGAGGTAGCTCAATGGCATAAGTGCTTGCTTGCAAGCACAAGATCCAGAGTTCAATCCCTGGCAGGCACACACACACACACACACACACACACACACACACACACACACAAATAAAAAATAAAAGGCAAGATCAATCTTATATTGATCAAAATGGGATGTCAGAGCTAAAATGATTAAGTAAAAAAGTAATCACTATTTTTGATAGCTAAAAATTACAGGAAAAGGCTAAGGAGATAACTCAGTGGCCTAAGCACCTGCCTGGCAAGTACAAGGACCCAGAACTCATCCCTGGTACTGCATGTGGTGCTAGCCCCAGAACCCCCTGGTGCACTGTGCTGGCCACTGAAACCAAGTATGGTGTGCACACCTGTAATCCCAGCACTGGGAGGCTGAGACAGGAGGAACATTATGAGTCCACAAGACCCTGTACCAAATAAATACTTTTTAAAAGAAAATTACTAAAATTACAGTACAAATTTTTAAATGCAGACTTGGAGATATTTTCCTTTGAGTTACAACTGCCTTCCAGTTACAACTAAGCCATGCCATTAGAAGCCACCACTGCACGCTGGCGTTTGCTGGGTGCCTTGCTCCCAGACAGCCACAGAGTACAGACAGCTGCCTCTCGGGCCCAGGAGTCCACTCTGCACCACTCATGCCCGCAGCTTCCAGCCCACAGTGCTACGCTGCCCACTGCCCCGCACACCACCTTCTCCTAGGGATGGTGCAGCAACAGCTCACCTCCAATCATGTCTGCCCATCTCACTAAGGTCCCTCTGTACTCGGTAGTCCTGGGATGTGTGACCAGGACTGAAGACCGTACTGCATTGTACAACTCACTAGCTGATTTTTGTTTTCCACGACTTTTTTTTAATTTTTTTTTTTTTCTTGTTTCAGGACTTTTGTTTGTTTGTTTTTATAGCTGGCTCAGCCTGCCCTGAGGGCAGGGCTGGCGCAGCATGTGGTGCCGGGGATCGAACCGCGGTCCCTGCAGCCGCCTAAGCTTTCCTAAGCAGGCGCTTTAGACCACTGAGCCATCCTGCCAGGCCCCTGTTTTCCACAACTTTTTAAAAAGAAAATATTCAATTTCCCTCCCTGAATTTTTACATTCATATATTTTAAAAAGATAATCAATCTTACTTTAGTGTAAAGAAGACAATCAGCACATGGGTGAGAACATCCAAGGCAGATTCCTGCCGACTACCACAACAGTAAGTGTGATACATCAGAGGCTCTGTCAAAATACCACACATGACATGCCAAGACCCAAGAACACATGCACACTCTTCGGGCGGACAACTCCAAGAACCACCAGAACGCACACCATCCTGACAGTGATGCTTCTAATGATCTACGGGACAGGCAGGACAGGACTCACCTAGCGACTTCTCACCAGCACTGTGGTGGGTGTGCCCACAATCCACCGCACACTCCTGGGTTCTAACTTTGCTCAGATTCCTCAAGAGGAAAAACCTTTCTAATGCAAACAATGTTGATGCATTAGGCCTTCCAAGATCAGGTAATATAATAAGGCTTTTTTTTACTGACAGGAGCCACTAATAGGTTAGGCCCTAAACATTGTTAGCTACTAGCAATGTGCAATGCTGCTGGCAAAGTCATTCATTATCTGAAGTGGAATCAGACCCAGCACACTATGCAGGCTATCTAGAAATAGATCCAGGGACAGGAGAAGGCCTAGGCAGTGTTTAGAAGTTTGAAAGCAATTTTTCCTTCATAGTAAATATCAATATAGCTGCAGTCATCGGCATACTTACCACACTGACTGAATTTCTCTTTTAGTTTCTGCCAAGTCAAGTCAAAAGGTAGCTAGAATGAAAAGAGGTATTAGTAACACATCTACAAGGGGAAAAAGATTTTAAGTATCCTCTCCAGCGGTCTCCTTACATTTCTAACAAATATCTGGTTGCCCTTGGAGCCTGCTCTCTCACGTAGCCCGCTGCCCACAGGCCCAGACAAGAAGCCGCGGTCCATGTCAATGCTCCTCTCCAGGATGGCGCCGATGCCCGGGCCCATCCGGTCGAAGCTGGAGCTCACACGGTCCAGGCCCAGGCCCATGCTTCCAGCCACACTGCTCATGCCACCCATGCCACCACCTGCACTCTCACCAAGCAGGCAGGGAGGAGTCATGTTGTGGTTTGGGTTCAAAAACAGAAGCAAAAGGGAGAGGAGAAAGGAAGAAAAAGAAGAATCATTTTTGAGAAAAGGGGAAAAAATTCATTTATACAGATAACATATAAACAAAATAACTTTCATTGAGATAGCACAATTGTTCTCCAAGGAAGAGAATTTTAGTATACATTTGGATAATTAAGAAATCTTAATTCTACCTACTATGTACTATATATATATATATATATATATATATACACATACATACATATATGTATGTGTGTGTATATATAACTTGATAAAATTATATTCTGACCATAACATGCATTATATAAATCCTCCAGCAATCAATCACTTTATTTTTATAGTTTTAATCCCACTGAGATCTTGCATTAGTAAGCATAACTGTTGGAATAAAGCTATGTAGAGATAAAACTCAAATTACCACAACTGCAGCACTCACACCACTCTAATTATCCTCTTCCATAATATTCTTTTCATCTTTCCCCACAGTATCTTCACCTGTTTCCCAATTTCTCTTTTAATATCAGTTATTAATAATCATAACAATATTTTTAAACGCAACTGCTACACAGAACATATAGCAGGCACAACAACATATGCTACTGTTCCCCATTAACCAAAGCCTGAGAACCTAGCCGCCAGAGCCACGCACCTCCACATATAGCCCATAGCCTGCTCTCCCCTCTTTACCTTTTCCAGTCACACTGATGCTCAAAACTTATCCCTTTTTCCTGTACCAAATACCACCATACATAAGAACTCTAAAAACTCACATCACCTGCAAAGTGGCTTTCTGTTAATAACAAGTATAAAGTTAAGGAAAGTACAAATACTGGGATAAAAGAGGCAAGTGGGGAACTTAAGAGTAACAGGAAAAGAAGGCTACGGGATCAGATAAGCAATAAAACGAGAAAGGTACAACAGAAGCAAGTGACTTCAGCTCACAGGATTTTAGAATTCACTCACTAAACGCTGTTACAAAAAATAAAATGGAAGCCGGGCTGGTGCTAAAATAAAAATTGCTCCTGATACATCCTCAGAGAAATACCAGATTCCTTAGGTGAAAAGATAGTTCCTGGATTGGCTAATAGTTAATACATACTCTGATATTAGATTAGAAATATTAAAGAAGTGCAATTCAAAGTTAACTTAGAAGTTTCAAACAGTGATCATGCAGAAAGCTTAGCTATTTTAATAACTCAGAATTTCCTGAGTTGTGACAAAGTATTCACATATGAGCGCAAAGTATTACCACACTACAGCAACTACTCTCAGAATCCTTGCAAGCACTCAAATATCACTGAAAAATTCCAGTAAAATTTAAACCTACTTATTCCAGATCCTATTGGACCCATGTTAGAAGCTCCTATTCTTCCTGCAAACCCTCCAATCATTGTACTGCCTAAACAAGGATGGAAAGATAATATACTAATTAATTTAAATAATGAAACTTTTAAATTCCCAAGGTACTATTCTATCAGAAGATACACAGTAACTGAAAATTATAAAGCATTGTAGTTTCTTATTTAAAAAATACATTAAAATTCCTAAAGAATTTTCTCCAGGTAGTAAGTAAAAGGAAACATAATGAATTTATAATCTTTCACAAAACAAGGACAATTTTTGAGAATATAATCTGAGAGAAGGAAAGAATCATGCAGCCAGCCCTACCAAGTCTACCAAATGAATCTCCAAAGCCTCGATTTATTCCAAGATCGCCACGTCCAAAGTCCCGCTCCATGCTAGTAGCCATCGCACCACGATACAGCTCTGAAAAGATCATGCAACAAATGAACCCTTGTTCAAGTACATCAATGCAAGGTACGCCATTCAGGAAAAAATCTTAAGCTGAACTAAAAAGAGTGGAAGTCAAAAGTAAAGCTGACTAGCCTCCCCCCAGCTCACCACACTGGCCCCTGTACTCTGGCTCTTGTGGCTTCAGACCACAAAGCCCCTCCTGCCTTCCTAAGCAGTCAATGCAGTGAGGATTCCCCACCTGTACATACGTACCTCCCATCCGGCCCACTCCGCCAAATCCTCCCATGCTATTCATTGCTTCCAGACCACCAAACCCAATTCCTATGAAATAAAGGCACATGTTGAGATTTCACCATCACTTATGTAGCTGAAAGGTACACTTTGTAAATGCTAGGCCTCACCAGTAGGTGTGTCATTCACCCAACCTCAGGCAGCTACTTGTTAACACATAATCTTCCCTTGGGCATGAACCAGGCTCAAGTTCTGCTAGCAGCCTTTAGAACATGAACCCACAGTGAACTGTAACTTCTTTTCTTAGAATTCTCAACATAGTTTCTAGTTTGTTAAAAACTATAATGGGTACATGCAAAAAGTAAGTGCTTATACATACCTCCTCCAATCCTATTCATTCCTCCAAAACCTGGACCATCCATTCCCATACCTCAAATAAAATACAGTACATACTTTCAGTAAACCTTGCTTTAGTGACTAAAGAATAACATGATGCATGTTTGCAAAATGAATACCCCTGGTCTAGCCACAGTGCAACAACAGAAAAGCAAGGGAACACACTGAACAGTTCAAAGTGCTGCTCCAAAGCAGTCATCTAGGGTTCAAAAGGGCCTTCTAGAACACATATTAGACCAGAGCTAAAATTCACTGGCCACATCTGCAACATTCAGTTAGAAAATATCTAGACATGGGGAATCACTCCTTTTCGGAACAGAAACAGAAATCTCACCACAGAGCAGATTTAGAGGTCCATTCAGAAAATAGAGATTCCACTGACCTGACCATGAGAGTTATTTGATAAAGGATACAAATGTTATGTGTTTAGGAGGATGTGTCATGACAGCATAAATGCCTGGATCACAGTGATTACAATGCCAGCGCAATTTAAAGGATGACTATCACATTTTAACAAAAACAAGGATCTGACAGTGTCTTCTAAGTCCATCAATTTGGAAAGCATTTCTTACTGTATAGCCTGGGAATCCTTGAGCATCTAAGCAATCAAAACTACTTTGGTCACCAAACGCTAACGACATTGTCTGTGCTCCTCTCCCCCAAGCATGGGTATAACTTTCTAGACTACACAAAGTCTAGAAATCTGCATGCAGAAGCAGCTATCACAGCATAGGACCTCGTACTCCGCAAAGGGTTAAAGATGCAAAAAGACAAACACCATTTTCTTCATTCTACTTTAATTAAAATTATGTTATCTTAAAAATTATGTTAAGCATACTGGATTTCGTTATATAGGTGGAAAATAAATTATTGCTAGTTTTAAATACATCTGTAAACTTACATTTCTAACATTTCTATAATACAAAAAACACTGAGAAACAAAATTATTATGTGACTCATAATGTTATTGTGGTTCTCACCAAATTTTCAGACTATAAAATAGCCCTAGCACCAAATTTTCAGACTATAAAATAGCCCTAGCAACATAAACTAAGGGTCAGTCCAACTAAGCTGTCAAATCGCTACCTTCCTGACTAAAGCTAGGAAAGCTACCTTCCTAGCTTAACAAATTGACACAGCTTGTGATAACAGCAGCGCTTCAGCCCTCCCACCAACACTATCTACCCACGACACTCAGGCACCATGCTGAGAATTTTCCTCTGCCCTCAAGCCACATCCATACTGGCATGTGAGGCCACTGCCTCTGCCAGGTCCAGAACAACCTGATTCTGGCCATCATTTCTCAGTGCCTGCTCTCATGGTTTCAATCCAAAGTAATATCCTAAAGCTCTCTGAAAGAGTTTTTTAAATACATATTATCACAGTAATAAACCTTGACTTTACTATACAGCAAGATTTGTCATTTTAAAAAAATCAGAAGGTGTAATACTCACCACTTGGACCTAGATTTCCCATTACACCACCTATGTTCAACTGGCTGGCACTAATAGGCTGCCCTCCTGGGCCAAGTCCCATTCCGATGCCACCAAGACCACCTCAAATACAAAGAACAGTTAGCTGTTACCCATCCCCAGTCTAAAATGTTACGAATCTGCAAGCACAAGCACTGGTTCTCCTGCTCATTTAGAAAGCAGCACACAGAAGCCTGACTATAATACTGCATTATACAGCAGGCTCCCCTTTTGACCACTTAAAGGTAGACTGGACAGATGAACATAATGCCACAAGGACTGGAATGATGAATCACCTTAGCAAAGGCACACATATCTAAAAAGGAACATCATGCACAAGTATGTACAATCTTTGCATTATTTTTAAAATGGTTCAATACAAACTAAAAAAAATTAACCACAAAAACAAACTAAAAAAACTAAAAAAAACCACAAAAACAAACTAAAAAAACTAAAAACAACTAAAAAAACTAAAAAAACTAAAAAAAATTAACCACAAAAACAAAATAGTGAATGAAGCCATGTGACATTATGTGGTTTTGTTACTAACGTAAGTGCATACTTACCTACATACAACGCCTCATGTGCTTTCTAACTAGCATCCAAACATGGCACTGCTGAGACCTTACATTACCTACACACGGCCACTTGACTACATGACTAAGACTACAGCTTAGGCTTTCTGTCTTGAAATCAAGGGTCTTCAAGTCTAGGATCTTCACATGATCGCTTTGAAGATAAATTAGTTAAAATCAACTTTAAGAAGTGTAATTTGGTGACCTTATAAACAGTAAAACTAATGAACATTTGGATGGTGACTGATTTCTTCTAAACATGATTGTGATTTTAAAGTTCTTTTGGACCTGGGGAGGCAGCTCAGTAGGATAAGTGCTTGCCTAGCAAGCGCAAGGGCCAGGTTTGAGAGAGAGAGTAGGAAAAAGAGAGGGAGAGAGAGAGGGAGAGAGAGAGAGGGAGAGAGTGAGAGAGAGAGGTAGAGAGAGGGGGAGAAAGAAGGAGAGGGAGAGAGGGAGATAGGTATCTTTCTAGTCACAGTCAATAAGTCTTGGGCTGAGAAAAATCATGCACTATATATAGTTTGCATAAAGCACAATACAGAAGCACACTGTACTAAACTGTAAGATCAATGCTGAAGAAATGTCTTCTCGTTCATTTTTACAAATGCTCCACCTGGAAGACACAGCACCAGTGCCAAGGGCAACACATGAGGGAGCACTATGCCTCACCTCCTCACCCTGGTGCTGCTCCACACTAAATAAAAGCCAGCCCGTGTCTGGAAGCAAGAAAATCAAACACATCTGTAAGACTCCACTCTTACCAAAGTCAGACCAGCAGGCTTGGAAGGAGGAGGAACCGACCTTCCAAGTATAATCAGCTCAACAAAGAAAAGGAATAAGAGAGCTAAGATAGGAACACAGAGGGTGCATCTTGTGACAACTAGCTTAACTAAAACAAAGGACACAGTCAAAGTCCATGAATGCAGAGCACATCTGAACACAGGTGAGTTGGCCCGAAGGTTGTGGGCTACTGTTAAATGGAACACAGGTGAGTTTATGAAAAAGAGTGTGTGCATCACAGAGGTATGAACACAGTACTACACCTTACCTAAATAAAAAGTATTAAAACAGAAAGGTACACTGGAAACCCAGACACAAAGCCAGGATCTTGACGAAGCTACCTGGCTGGGCACTGCAGAAAGGGCTTCCCAAAGGTAGAAAGGACAGCACTCAGACACAATTTATTACAAAAGCTATATTTGGAATGTGAAAGCCTAATCTCTCCCCCTTCCCTCTCTCCCTT
>PVJA010000079.1:165854-181120 GCA_004027025.1 Myocastor coypus | reverse complement strand
AATCTTGATAACATTTGCAGAAAAATCAACTTGGGGAATTTACTAACTCTTAAAAGACGCATGCTACAATAGCTTCTAAAATATGTCCCAAAGAGAAAAAAAAAAAATGATGATGTCCAATTTGGTACGGAAAAATGTACTCCTACAACGATGAGGAATAACAGCATTTAATTCAGCAGGAAAATGAATAGAATTGAAGCATTCCAAGGTCATTCCACAATCAAAAAGAATAATTAGCTTTAGGCTGTCAGTAGACATACTAAAATATCCAAGATAACCACTAAAACAAGATATAAGAATAAATATACAAGAAAGGAACATAAAATAAGATGGGGATTAATCAAAACAAGTTAATAAATATGCATGAAACTCAGCTGCACAGTAAAGACTACCAACCTGACTTTCAAAAACTCTAACCCCAATCATAGTACTGTTTATAAAGTAAAAGTCAGAGAAAACAAGTATTAAAGGAGAAAAAAAAATGTACCAGAGAAATACTAAACAAAACAAAATCACGTACTAATACTGCAGCATCAGACAAAACTTAAAAGTAGTAATAATAAAAAAAGAAAATTAGTAAAAAGCTGATTAGTAAAAAAATAACTCTACAATGGAAAACTTATTCACTAGGAAAATACAACAATTCTTTTTTGGGGGAAAATATGTCAATTTTTATCTTCGACCCACCTACTAATTTAGCTTGAAAATATTTAAGTGAAAACAAGACAAATCTACCACTATTCATCCAAACAAGACGTCTATCACGCTGATGAGAGCTTCACAGCACTCAGTCACCCTCAGGGCAGCACTGGCCAGCATGGCTCAGGCAACAGCGGGCCCGGCACCTGCCAGGCACACTTGGCCTTGCAAACATGTGCTACATGGCAGGTCCAGCATGGAAGTCTAGATTCATATCAGGGAAGCACAATCACAGACCAGGTTATCTGACCACAATGAAGTTACAAGTAGGAAAATCACAAAAGCTTATGCATTCAAATATGCAAATATTACATTTTTAAATAACACCTGACTATTGGGGAAAAAAGAAACAAGTTATATCATGTATAGGTACAAATTAGTCATGATAAATATAATCATTATGTATATCCAAAGCATTCCAATAAACTTGATGAATAAAAAAAATACTGGTAATTTTTAAACACTTTAAAAACTGAGTTATAATAAAAATACTGCATAGCAGAACATGTATACAGTAGGTAAATTTATAATCTTGACTGTCTTACAACAGAAAGAATGTAAACTACTCAAGTAAGCTTCCAACTTACAGAAAGACAAAAAAACTTCAGAGGCTAACTGAAAAATAAAATGAGGAGAAACTAAATGTATTAAGAAAAAAGCCCCTTCTTTGAAAACATTTACAAAACAGATAGATAAGCTTCTGAGAAAACTGAACTAGGAAAAAAATAAATTGTGAACCTTCAGAATTCAAAAGACAGAAATATGGACCTCAAAATTTAAGAGACAATATTATCCCAATAAATTTTAAAATGACAAAATATGAAAAAATCCTTTGAAAAATAGAAATCATCAAAATTCACTATAGAAGCAAAAAAAAATTATGATCAGTAGCTCAAAATTCTTGACCACACAGTATCTGAAGGCAGAAAGTTTACACAGAACACCTTGCAAGTATTAAAAGAGTATGTAATTCTAACAGAAAAAGAACCAATATTCCCCAACTCAATGTTTCTAATAAGTAAAAATGATGAGTAATCTAAAAAGCAGAAAAAATACATAAAATATTAAATGAAGACACAGAAACATCATCAAAAAGGATCTTAAAGGGGCTGGGGAGATAGCTCAGTAGAATAAGTGCTTGCCCGGCAAGTGCAAGGACCTGAGTTCAATCCCCAGTTCTACCAAAAAAAAAAAAAAAAAAAGATTTATAAAAAGGATCTTAAAAACAATTTTAAATGAAAAACAGCAAGCAATATATGTATGATGTCAGTCACACCAAATTTTAAATTCAACCTATGGATATACAAATATGTAGTCTAAATGCAGAACACTGTATTTCCAAGCTGTTTCCTCTGGCTAAGATACCTGTTGAGAGGCAAGCAAGGGACACGGGGAATCTCAATTGTGAGACTTTGCTTAAAGAGCTAATAGAAACAGTATGAGTTGTGATGTACAAGAATAATTCTGAACTTATGCCAGGTTATTCAAAATATTTTGTTTAGAAAATATTAATATCCAGTGAAGCAGTAAGGATCTGAGATCATTTCAACCCTAAGTGCTTTGCATATATGAACTCACACTGCTCCTGCCAGACCCATGACAGAGGCACTAGGTTCTACAGGGTAAGAAGGCTGCTTCCAAGAGAGGGCACTGAGGTGCTCAGGATGTCACAGCACAGTTCTATAATGCCCTTCTACAATCTTCGGGAAAACAATCCTACAATACTAATCAATGGTACACCTTCAGATATTAAAATCTACCTCAGGATATCTATCTTAAGGAAATAAAAACTACTAAACTTTTATACATAAAAAAGCACACATTACTCTGCTGGAAAATAAAGAAAATAGAAGACCCAAAATAAATATTTAACAGTAAAATGATTATACAGTAACTGTATGACAGACCAAAAAAAAAAAAAAAAAATTCAATATACAAAAATGCTTATACCTTACTGTTAAAACATAAAAACCAAAAACACTAATAAAAACACTCAAAATCACTTACATAGTATTCAACTATGTCCAAAAAAATGTATACAACATTTTTTGAAGAATATTAAAAAAGAAACACAAAAAGAGAAAATATTCAAAAATGTTAAGATGGTAAAGAAACAGCAAATTTTTTACCCCTTATAGCATGACTGTTAAGACAGAAAAAACTACCAAAGAATATGGCATATAACAATTATCTTCTTAGTGTGTTCCTAATAGCACCAAATTATGCTGAAAACTCCACAGGTAATTCCAAGCTGTGGGCAATTTGTAGGCTGAAACAGAAAGTTTTCCTTACGAGCACCTAAGAAAACCAAAAAGACAGGAAAGACAGGGCCAGAAACACAGCTTAGCGGTATAAACATCTGCCTGGCAAGTACAAGATCCTGAGTTCAATCTACAGTATCACAAAAAAAAAAAAAAAAAACACTAAACTAAACTAAACTAAAAAGACAAAGACTATGTTATTTTAAATAATAAACTTCACTTACGGGGTAATTGTGGTGTTTTATTGTCGTGTGAACGGTAGTCTTCATGAGGGACAGACTTGTCATCCTAATTGCAAAAAAGATTATCATTTGGTAAAGATATTACCTAACAGTGTAACACTAACAAAGGTGAATGTGTGCAGGGCCAGGTGACAGAGGCACTCACCATTTTCACATGCATAGGTCTATCAAATAAAAACTGTCCATTGAACATAGCTGTTGACTCAGTCAAGGAAAGCCAGTCAAGATGACTGCAGAGTTAAACCTCAACACAAACTAGCAAAGCAGCATAGAACTATCACTAATATTTTAACACCTTTAATTTAATATATGTATTGGTACAAATCTCTTCCATTTAATCAAATAAAACTTTATGCTTTATAGTTTTATTTTATGAATAAAATATATTAACTGCTAAAAAATAAAATTAACAAGGCTTCATTCATCTAAATAAACCGCATTAATGTACAAAGGGGTACATGTACTAACAATCCAAAGTGTGCATGCATACAATCAGTTGTGGTAGGAAGGCGGGCTAAAACAACTTCGTACCAGCCCTGTGCATGCCATAGGGCTAATTCAGACTCTTAAGAGTGATTTTAGTACTTGAACACAGTAAACGGTTTATGTGCTGGAGAATGGAATGCAACACAGATCTAAGCTATGCAACCTTGAATCCCATGACCTCCACAAGATGGTACCATGTTTCTCTGGCTCATTAAACAATGTTAAAATGTCAATCAGGATACAAATTGCTTGAACTGCTTCAATCGCTTGTTCAAAAGTGACCGTGCCCATGCCTCTGCTCTTGCCATCTTTGTCTTCTTTAATATCTGCTCGCTTAACAGTTCCAGCAATGCTGAACACTTCCTTGAGTTTCTTCCAACCAACTTTGAAGTCCAGCTTAACATAAAATTGTAGTTATGTAATTAATAAATTCATCTTCTTATTTTGCAAATGCAAAAGCAACTTTTCTAAGCTTTCTCTGATTCTGGTTCAATACCAATAAAGTTTAACTTTAAAAAAATCTTAAGTTGTTTAAACTCAGTTCAACTGTTGCTGATCTTTATTTTTTAATTCCCCAAATCAACTGCTCAATCCACTTGTATATGGAGATCTTCCTCATTTAATAGCCTACCTGTCTCACAACTCTCTGGACTTACAATGTGCCGTCTAGACTAAAGCCCTACCTGGGGTGGGGGAGAATATAGTTCTGTGTATCTGTTGATAGAGCCTCAATGTCTTTTTTTTTATATAGCACACCACTATAATTTCTGCTGATGGTACTATACAGACTAACACTGTAGTTTATTGTTACACATCACAGTAGTGCATGCTAGAGTTATACAAATAAAAGCAAAGTCATCAAGTTCAAGTTTCCTTTGCCCACTTCTTTGTCCTGAATGTTTTAATGTCATATTGTATACAATTCCTCATTTAGCAACCAATTCATTTATGGACCTAGTTGACAGACCAGAACTCTGTCCTTAGGTGAAGAATATCTGTATGTGAAATTTATACACTTATTTTTACTGAAAGAAAATCAGATTTTGAAAAGTATTGTCCCTTGTACTTACTTTCAAGAACTTAGAAAAAGCAACAAGCCAACTATAACATGCACATTAACAAATATCAAGACTACAAGAATAAAATCCATTTACTAGTTAGAATGAATAAAAATACATATTATTAAGCTGATAATACCATGAACTGCTCAAATGTTTATAAATTCAGAGTTCTGTTTAAAAGATAGTTGTGCTTAAACTCTAATTTTATCTCATGCACATAGGCTTAAATAGGGCTGAGTTAACAACGATAGCTTCTCTAGTTAAAACCAAGCAAAATATCTTATAAACATGGAAAACATTCATCTAATCAATCTCACGATTAAAACTATAATAGCCAAACAATAACATTTTAGAATTAAGCTTGAACTTACATTAGCAACAAATATTGTGGAACCAAGTCTACCAGCCTGCAAGTTACTGATAACCTCAGGAGGAATGTTTGGGTTGTTGAGAATGGACGGAGGTAAATTCATCAACCCTGACCCCATCTCAGGGGCATGGCCTCCTGGAAAGGATCCCCCTGTTCGCTGCAATGCCCTACGCGCATTTTCTCCATCAGGATCCTGTAACACACAATGAATGTTAGGTGCTATCAAGCACATCAAAAAAATCTACACACTTAAAATAACAACTCCAAATTCTGTAGTAGCTAACCCAACTGGCTCAATTATTGACTCTTTAATGAGATTTTTTGCTTTTTCCATTCCAGAGAAGTGAGAAAACTCTTAAAAACCCAGAGACAGCCAAAATATTTCAGTCTTCAGAGGTATCAGATAAAGACTACTTTTTAATCACTGAAGTCATTAAGAACTTACTTAACCTAACCTTGCTCTTATATCAGTGTACAAGTACAGTACTCTCGCTTACGTAACACAACTCAAAGACGAACAAGTCTGACCCTGACTTGAGACTCTTCTCTCCAGAAGACAGGAATGATAAATTCTTACCACTGGATGCCCAATGTTAAAATTCAGACTAATGTTAAATGTAAACTTTTCAACAGAAATACTGGCTCTTATAAAGCTCAGAGATTTAGGGAAATAAAGGGATGTTTATCGCAATTTAGACATCTCATTCCTAAACAAAATAGTTATCCAACCTCTAACATTTTATCTTCCTCAACAATGATTGTGAGGTAAAAGCAGAGGAGAAGTTTTAAAAACACCGAATGCCCAAGTACAAAATGACAATACATTTTTAATGCTTATTAATTCATAAGATACATTCTATCTTTAAACCAAGCTACACACATAAACCCATGTGCACATGTGCACATGTGCACACACACACAAACACACACACAGAAAAAAAGTTCAGGTGTACTTCTAACTCATTCCACTAGGTGGACTACAAAACACACACACACACACACACACACACACACACACACACACACAGAGTCATCTCCAGTGCGAGGTGACTATGTTAAAGATAACCACTGAGCCGGGCGTGGTGGCGCACACCTGTAATCTCAGCACTTGAGAGGCTGAGGCAGGAGGATCAGTGCGAGTTCGAGACCAGCCTGGGCTACAAAAGTGAGTTTAGGGCCAACCTGAACTGCATAGTGAGACCCTGTCTCAAAAAGACAAAATAAAGAAAGAAAGAAAGAAAGAAAGAAAGAAAGAAAGAAAGAAAGAAAGAAAGAAAGAAAGAAAGAAAGAAAGATAGATAGATAGATAGATAACCATGAATAGTACTCTGCTAGCTTTAGTGGAAATAGGGATGGCAGAAGAATAGAAAATAAAAAGATGAATGCAAGAATAAAAAGTGTTTTGGTTTCTAATGTATTTATTGACTCATTATAAAGAAATACAAAGGATTATATAAGTAGAAAAACATTATCAAAATGTATAAAACTTTAGGTTAACAAATATGTTTGAGGTTAAAGGATTTAAGAATGTTTATAAACATATAATGTAGAACCATGGTGACCTGTGTGGATAGGAAGTGAAAGCAGGAGGAAAGACACATGTTGAAATATTAGGACAGGTCATTTGGTTTTAACATTAGAGCATTCTGCTATACTTTCATTTGTCTTTTATGTATGACAAGTATATAGATGTGTGTCTGTGTGTGTGTGTGTGTGTATAAAATAAATCACTTAGAACATAATAGTTTTCACCCTCTTTTCTCCTTGCTGTCTGCCTGCTGCTAGTGGACTACTCATGCTACTAGAGGCTATATATACATTCACAACTGTCACCAAGCTCCACTTAATTAAAATGGAAAAACTATAACTTTAAGATCTGTTAAAGGCACCACAAATGTACTTTCGTTAGCCTTCCATCCCAGTAGAAGTTCTAGGCATTTACTGGGGCCACACAATTGTAAATCAGTTCTTCCTGGAATGGGAATACCTTTCATAATCTCAATCCAAAAATCTTTAGTCAATTAGGAAAATTAAATTTGACAATTTTTTTCTCTTCAAAAGTTAAACATGGAGGTACTATATCTGACACTTACAATGCATTCTTTACTAACATATACCGAGAATAAACAATGTGCTAAAATTAAAAAAGACACAATAACATGCCTTAACTTTTAGAACCCAGTATTTATAATTTAAATAAAAGACACTATACAAATGTGTATTATATATAATCTTTTATTCGTTTATCTGGTACAGGGTCTCATTACACAGCTTGGACTCATAGTGATCCTCCTTTCTCAGCCTCCCCAGCACTGGGATTACAGGTGTATGTGACTACACCCAATTTCAGGGCTGGCATGGCATGCCCAGGATTCTATGGGCCTACTCAGTATATGATACAGTGATTAAACTCAGGTCCTTGCATTCACCAGGAAGGTGGCTTTGACCATAGCTATATTCCCAGTCCTACAAGTATGTTTTTATAGTGTCTGTAGGATACCTCTATAAAGGAACTATACTTAACCTCTGAAAAGAAGTAAGATAAATAGGACAGTAGAATTATCTGCAACAGTAACACATTTCTGAAGCATTGATCTTAGCTTACACATAAAACCCGACAAATAAATACAACAGCTGCCACAAATGACCAAGTCTGAACTTTCTCTACCATTTCTTCATGTTTGTTTTAAAAAAAATTCATTAAAATAACCTTCAGGCAGAAAGATTTGAGAAATGTGGACATTAACATCACTGAAGGGATTTGGGATATATGTATATGTTGGAAGCCTAGTCTTTACATTTCACTTATTCTATGTTGTTAACATTACTGCTAAGCATTGGCACTGACCAAGATATTAGTGGTTCGGGTTCCAACTCATCTCTAAATAGGCATGCACCTTCGGTAAATCTCACTAATCATAGTAATACTCCTCGTAATACCTACCAGAGCTTTTATTATCAAATGAGCCACATGGTAAAGCATTTGGATTCTGACATCAGAAAACCTGTGTGGCCCAAAGCAAATTACTAAACCTGGTCTTGTTCCCTTATCACTGAGATAGAAATAGCATCAGGACCTACATGATCACATTAATGTGACCGAAAAGCATTAATGCGTATAAACCATTTGACTAGTGTTAGCTATTGTAGTTATGGCATTGTGGTATTAAAGCCCTTAAGACTGTGCCGAAAGTATTTTAGCTGTGTAATAGATGCTAAAATAATGATGATGATTTCTATTACTCCTGTTCAGGCCTTCTTGGTCCTTGTTCTTGAATATAAAGAATAACTACTTAAGGGGCCAGGGAGATAGCTCACTGGAATAAGTGCTTGCCTACCAAGCGCAAGGTCCTGAGTTTGATCTCTGGTACTTGGGGGGGGGGGGGGGGAGTAGTTACTATGTTACTATGAATAACTTCTTAAATGAAAATAGACAATCATGTGTAAGGGAAAGCCATCATCAATATTCAATGCCTTCATAAGTCTCTATGCTTAAAAAACAAAAGTAGTAGTAATATAAATACATTAGAAAAAATGAAAAAGAAAGCATGAAGTTATAATCAAACATTTAAATTTTAAAGAGAACTTACCTCTTTTATATTCAGGGGTCTCCCACTAAGATCATATTTGTTCATAGTTTCCAGAGCTTTCTTTACAAATTCTTCATCTTTGAATTCAACCACACTTAATGGAGAAAAATTTATAAGAAATAGTTATGTACTAAATATTTGTGTATCAGGAGTTTAATTTGACTTGAAGTATTGTTAAAAAAAAATTCTTACCCACAACCCTATATCCAGGTAGATTTGTCAGTATATGCAAAAGAAAAAAAGTTTCAGATCAGTAGATGAAATTAATGGTAAATTCTAACATTTATGTCAATAAAAGTAACCAATTTTAATCTTTTATACTTTCAGAACATAGCAGACAAGTGGTCAGAAATTTTGTTAAATTTTAAATCCATCTTTTTACAGTAAAACCTAGCATGTAAGAAGCTTGGAGGATATTTTTACGTTCAGATAACTTCTCTTAAAGTTAAAATTAGTATTACTGCATAAACTCAATCAACAGTAATTAAAGGAAGTATTAGAAGACTCCGATATACCTGATCTTATACAGTTACAAATATTTTTAAAAGATATAAAATGCACAACATATTTTTCCACTCTAAAATTTTAAAATTGGAAATAAGTATTAGTTTTATTTTTAATAAAGTTCTGTATTAGATTCAAACTCACTGCAATAGCATCCAATTGTAAATATGTAAATAAAATTACCTATGCAAAAGAAACACAGAATCATTTTTAAAAATAATGCCTTATGATTACTGTTCGAAGTGTCAGCTGAACACAATGTTTTCTTGTTTACCCAGATGGTTTTTGCTATTAAGCATTGTAAAAAGCTTTCCATTATACCATCAGTATATTGTACAGTTGCTGCTAAAAATCAAAGTCTACTATCAACCAATTCCTTCTACATTAATTTATTCACCAATGTCCTTCCTAGCACTTGGTCAGAACACTACCTCTTCTGTCCTGCAGGTTACCAAATTGAGCTTTTCAAAAATTACATACTGAGTTAACACCTTTAAGCTACAGGCCTCTTCATAAAACTCTTAGGGAATATTATCAAGTCAGTGACTTTAAAATATCCTTGAAGACATCAAAATACAACAAAATTTTATTGACTAAGAAGCATTGCCTTAGAGTATTAGAAAAGTGAATGCCCTTTACAGAAACATTTACAAAACCCATCCCTTCCAGGCAGCTAGTTGGATGGTATAGTGTCAGACTTACTAGGATAAAGCCTCAGATCTTGAATATAAAGTAAAGCAAAATGAAACTTAAGTTTCCAAAAACTGGTACAAGTATTATACAGAAAGTAAACTGCTGAGGAACTTTTAAACCTCAAGCAGATGATTGCCCACAGCACTTACCCTTGATTTTCCTTCCGCATCCTTAAAGAGCTCCACGTATGTAACCTCACCGACTACATAAGACATACAAAAGGAAGATACCAAGAAACAATACATTTAAACACCAGTATCTTGCTTTACTGCACACCTGTGCACAGCTCTACAGAAAACACCTATTATTCACCAACAATCAAAACCAGACCAACATGCCTCCTGTCAATGGCTATGTAAATTTAACTAATTTTCAGAAATGTACATCATCCACATTCTCTAAAAGAAACTAACAACCATATTAACCTAATTCATACTACAGATCATATTTTGGCCAGCATGATATAGTTGGTGAACAAATACACATATACATACAAATGGTCCCTCAGCCTATCATATTAAAAGACATCAACATTAGCACTTTTCAAGTAACTTTGGTCAGCCTACACACAACAGCTGTTTTAAGGTGACCTTCTACCTGAATGTCTTCAATCATGGTTGCCATCAGTAAACTAAATTTACAAATCATGCTTCACAGCAAGCCACACACTTTCTAAATAAAGTCAATGAATAAAACCAATCAAATAGTTGTCACCTTACAACAGATACACCAATGCAATTGTTTTGTATGTATTAGAAGAGATCAGCCTCAAAGCCAAGTACATAGTTTGCAGGACTGATGAAACGCTATTTTTCAAGAGGTGACAGAACTAACTTTTACAAGATCAAGTATTAAAATTATTTTTCCCCAAAACAAACCATATATGTAAGATGAGGGTTTTCAGATTATTCTGAAATCAAACTACAACAGCAGTAACGCAATTTTAATATAGAACTGCAAAGACAGCATCGTGGCAGTCAGGACAATGCCAACAAAAGTAATTCCACAGCCAGATTCCAGACTCCACCAAGGTAATAACAAAACAGCTTTTGGGAAAAAAATAGTCAGGCCTTGTTATTCATACATTAACACACTACATGTATTGCTTAACTAATGCAATAATTTAAAAATCTGTAAAACTTCAACTAGACAAAGCAATCACTTTAACAAAATTCTTGGTGGCATGCAAATGCTGGCTTGCTACTACCCCACTAAAGTGGCAAAAAGAAAGAACTTCATTTATCCATGCTACCTTGGAATGAAATTGTGTCAAGTGAAAGAGGAAGAAAAGATTAATTCACATGTCAAGAAATAAAAATTAAGTTTGGAGTCTATGTGGCTAAGAAGAATAAAAATGTGCTTAGCTGCTTCCCTGACCGAAGATTAGCCAGCAGCAGGTGATTCCAGAGCTGCTTACCTCTTTCTCGCATGAGGTCTTTAATAGCTTGCCATTTCATGTCATAGGGGATGTTGCTAATGAAAACCCGGTTACGGTTGGGACCCTTCTTTTCTCCAGTGCCTGAATTCTTATCTTTGGAGTAAGGGTGGAATCGATTGGCCTTCTTATTTCCCATGTGTTTCTCCTTTAGATCAGATTTATCTTCTTTCACTGATTCATCATTCTCCCTATGAATTTTAAAAAAAACAAAAGTATCTTCAGTCATGCTTCTAAGAATGTAAGTCTACATTAAATAATTCATTTATGTTTTACTTCATAAAATCCTCCACTATGCTCAGCCTACTAAGGTAGCTAAATAGACAGCCTGACAACAGAGACTGCTCAGTGTCACCTCAGAGGGATTGAGCAACCAGTGTTTCCAAGCCTCTCAGTTCCCACCCAACAATTCTCATATTTGTCCATAACAGCTGTAGGCATCTGACTGCCCACTTTTTCCCATCATGCTTCTAAATAAATGTTGTCAAAACCTAGGGTGGAATATCTTTATTGTATATAAAATTGTCACCTTTAATGAGGTATTAACTTTCTTGGTGTCACTCAAAACTTAAAAACCTGATTTTTAAAATGCAATCATTTCTTGGGGCTGGCCTGAGAGCTCAGTGGACTAAAGCGCCTGCTTAGGCAGACAGTGGCAGCCAGAGTTTGGTCCCTGCGGTATGGTGCCGGCCCCAAGCCTGGGGGTTGCTGGGATGGTGACTGAGACTGGGAGCGGTGGCACACACCTGTAATCCCAGCCTTGAGAGGCTGAAAACAGGAAAATCACTATGGGTCTAATCTACACAGTGAGGGGTAGACTGTACTAAATACCTTAGTATTTAGTAGACTGTACTAAATACCTTAAAAATAAATATAAAATGGTATCATTTCTTTTTTTTTTTCTTTGTCTTTTTGAGACAAGGTCTCACTAGGCAGTTCAGGCTGGCCTTGAGCTCACTTTTGCAGCCTAGGCTGGTCTCAAACTCACACTGATCCTCCTGCCTCAGCTTCCCAAGTGCTGGGATCACAGGCCTGTGCCACCACATCTGGCTCGGTATCATTTCGTAAAGGTTAACAGTTTACTCCCAGAACTCCCTCCTTCCTTAAAAATGTAATAAAAACATGTAACTCTGCGAATATACCTGCACCGTGTCGTACATAAGACTCTCAAGCACTTTTTATTCCCAAATTGGATAAATAGATAAAATGTGTAAGGTGTATGAACATCTTCATTTTAAACATTTTCTGATTTCAACAAAATAGAGTACTTCACAGAATTATGTCATTTTAATATTATGTATAATGAAGGAATACAATAGAGACAGTAATTAAATGCAACATCTGTCAGAACTTTATAAACCTATTTAACAAAGCCTAATTGGAAAAGCATTTCTTTCTAAGATTGTAATTACAATGCCATATTATGATGCTATGAAACATAAGCATATATAAGATCTAGATCTATACCATGCTACTTTTGGTAAATCCTATAAATAAAAACCTATATTTGTGTTTAAAATGAGATTTACTTTTCAAAAAAAAATCATTTTTGTAAGTTACAACAGATTTCTTTAAAATACTCCAGCAAATTTAAATTTCTTGCAGAAGTTATAATAGAGACTCCTTTCTAAATCCCAGCAACAGGAAGGCTGAGGTAGGAAGATCACTGCAAGTTTGAAGCCAGCCTGAATTTGATATTAATTAAAAGTATTAGAATAATTTTCACAAAAACATAAAACATCTCAATGACACTTAGCAATCTCATTTTTAAAGCTTCCTGGATCCCTGTGAAAACCAACTGGGTTTCATACCCCGGGCTCTACATGCACTCCTAGGTCAGCCCTGCACGCACATTTATCCACCACTGCCACACTCTACAGACACTCCTGCTTCAGCGATGAGTTTCATTAACACAGTGAGTTTCCAAACACTGCTCAGAGCAGGTAGTGCAGCTGCAGAGAGCTGGGTCCGTTCTGCAAGAACAAAAAAGCTCTCTCTTGTGGTACAGTTCAGCTGCCCTAGCATGTAGCTGCATGCAAACCAAACAAAGAAAAGCCCATACTCCTCCACGCACAGGCTGGGCCAAAGACACTGCTAAACCAAGACAGAGACATTAGTGCCACATCTACTACGCCACCTCCCCACTCTGACAGGGTCATCCTACTGGCCAACAAACTCCCCATGGGCAGCAGGTAGCTAGAAAGGGTCTTCCAGGCTGTCCAGCTCAGCAAGCAAGGAAGCACCTCCCTCCATGTAGAAGGCACTACTGAGAAAGGCATGGTGCAGCCAGGGCACAGAGGCCTCTTTCGAGGCTCCTGGGAGCAGGGAATATAATGGACCCCTCTTCCTTCCCCAAAGTACTGATTTATAGGACAGCTTCAGTTGAACTCAGTGCAGGTCTGTAAATTCTCTGTTCAGATAACCAGAGAGCTACATGGTCTCTAGATCAATATTCTTCCCATTTTCTTCCTGAAGGAAACCAACTGTGAGCAAGAACAAAGTTCCAAGCACCTACAAGGTCGTTCGGCTCTTCAGTGGGTGGGGATTATATGGATATGGTTACTCATTTGCTTGTACCAATCTGACAATTCTACTACAGACCAGGCCTTTCTTACAGATTATCTTCTTTAAAATATTTATCCAAATCATGATCAGAGGAAGCAATTCCTCCTTTTCACGTAATCAGTCGTAACTAAAATATACCACTAAAACCACCCACAATATATAAATTATCTATGGAAAACACATCAGTTTAGAAACTAGAGGAACTACTTGATTATTTAAAAAACTAAACCATAATTACACAATTCCTGAAGTCTTCCTATGTCATAAATACACTATCGACTGGAAATGAAAAATATGTGGAAACTTAAGAAAACAATGCTACTGAATACTTACACTGTATCCAGAATTCAACATACTAATTCTCATTGTTATGGTTTATGTCTAGTTGTTCCCCCAAAGCCTCATGCAATTATGGGAAAGGGACTTCTAGAGTTTGAGACTTGACTCATGATCCACTGGGATTATGTGTTTTAGTACTGATAGGACTATGGGTCTGCATCCTGGGATTATGGGTGCGGCCTAAGGTGGATAGGCTGAGGCAAGGAGCCTGAATGTGATATAAAGAGAGACACAGGGACAGACTCTTGCTGTTGCTGTCTGCTCCCCTGGTTGTTCTGTTGCCTGTCACCATTTTGTTGCTGTTCCGCTGCCATGAACTGGATGCTCTGTGCCCTGTTTCACTCAGCCATGGGCCAGCCAAATATGGACTGAAACCTGCACAAACTGTGAGCTAAATAAACCTTTCCTTCCTTCATTTTGAGTGTCAGATATTTGTCCCAGCAATGAGTAAAAAGTAACTAAGACACTCATACTGTTCATTTTAGAAAATGCATGCTTCTTACTATATTTAAAGACTAGAATAATTACAAAATTTTTATCTGCTCTTAATTATTTATTATCAAATTATAAATTTCTGAAAAAGGGGCTGGGGAGACAGTTTGGCCAATCTAAGCACCTGTCTATTAGCAAGCACAAGGACCTGAGTTTAATCCCTGGTACTGTGATACTGTGCCAGTCCCAAAACAACACAACAGTGCCAGCCACTGAAACTAGGCATGCTGGTAGACACCTGTAATCCCAGTGCTGGGGAGGCTAAAAACAGGAGCTTATAAGTCTAAGCTGTATAGTGAGACCTTGTATCAAATAAATAAATTTAAATTAATTAATTTTTAAGTTTCCGAAAAAAATAGTATCTAGCAGCAAATGAAAAAACATAGTATTGGAACTGAGGAGGTAGCTCAGTAGAGTTAAGTGCCTGCCTGGCAAGTGCAAGGACCTGAGTTCAATCCTCAATTTCACCAAAAAAAAAAAAAAAAAAAAAAAAAAAAAAAAAAAAAAAAAAAAAAAAAAAAAAAAAAAA
>PVJA010000079.1:17084-165754 GCA_004027025.1 Myocastor coypus | reverse complement strand
GATCTAAAGTAAATTCTACTTCCCAGAGGAAAACTCAGGTTTACATACCTATCTGAGGATAAAAAGAAAGATCTTAACCTAACTTCTTACTTCACGGGGGAAAAAAGTTTCAAATAAAAAAAAGAACTAAGCCTAAAATTAGTAACAAGGAGAAAAACGCAAGATCAGAGGTTTTAGGAAAATGAGGCAAAAAGTCAGCCTAAGTTTTTTAAAAGAAAAATAAAACTGATGAATATCAAGCTAGATATTAAAAATAAGACTCAAAATCAGAAAGATATGACAACTGCTAAGACAGAAATACTAAAGGATAAAGGACTACTATGAAAAATTATATGCCAATAACCAAGTAATGTAAAACAAATTTTTTAGAAGCAAAAAATCATCATGACTAACTAATGAAGAAACAGAAAACCTAAATGGACCAATAATGAGCAAAGTGATTGAATCAGTAATTGAAAATCTCCCAAAAGTCATGTACAATGGTACAGGCCTGAAAGCTAGCAAACTGGGAGGCTGAAGCAGAAAGAACATAAGCTCAAGCCAAGTCTGGGAAATTTAAAGACTCAGTGAGTCTATCTCAAAATAAAAAATAAAATAACAAGGGCCAGCCTGATAGCTCAGCAGACCAAAGCACCTGCTTAGGCAGAGCACAGTAGCCAGGGTTTGATCCCCATCATGCTGTGCCAGCCCCACCTGCAGAGCTTGCTGAAATGGTGACCGAGACTGGGCATGGTGGCACATGGCTGTAATCTCAGCACTTGGGAGGCTGAAAACAGGATCATTGTAGACCTTCTAGCCACTGTCCTAAATACAGAAATATTAATTAATTAATTAATTTAAAAAACAAGCAGTATGTAGTTCAGTGCAAAGGCCCTGAGAGTTCAACCTCCAAAACTGGGGAGGGAAGTCCCCCAGTGAAAAGCCCAGAACCTGATATTCTCACTGATGAATTCTACCATACATTTCAATACTAATACCAATCATTATTCAACTCTTCCTCCAGAAAACTAAGAGAGAACTCTTTCATATCATTCTACAAAGTCAACATTATTCTAGTACCTCAGCCAGCCAACAACACTATAAAAAAAAATAACTACAGGCCAATGTCCCCTATGAACACATGCAGAAATCCTTCAAAAAATACTACCATACTGAATTCACCAGGACATTAAAATGACTGTGCACCACAGGTAATTAGACTTATCGCAGGGACAAGGATGGACCAACACACGCCTATCGATAAATGTGTTTACTAAAGGATGAAAGACTACTATGACATTAAGAAAACAAAGGATAAAAAATAAAACAATCTTATCAACAAATGCAAGAAAATTTTAACAAAATCTAACACCCTTGATGATAAAAACTCTCAACAAATTATAGAATGATGATATCTCAACATAATGAAGGTCATACAATGCAGGCTCACAGCTAATTTCATCTTCAACAGTGAAAATTTGGTAAGTTTTCCTTTAAGATCAGCAGCCAGAGGAAGATGCCTGTCTCAGCACTTCAACTCAACATATTAAAAGTCCTGACCAGAGCAAATAGACAAGAAAAAGATGTAACAGACATGAAAATTGAAAAGGAAGACGTAAAATGATCTGTTGGTAGATGAAATCTTTTTGTAGAAAACCTTTTTAAAATCCCCAAAAAACTATTAAAATACATGAATTTAGTAAAGTTAAATCAACATACGAAGACCATTTATAGTTCTATGCATTAACAATCAACTATTGAAAATGAAATTAAAAGCAAAATTCCATTTATAACATTGAAAACAAAAAATATTACTGAATAAATTTAACCAAGGGAGTTGAAAGACACTTAAAACTATAAAATTATGAAAGAAACTGAAGCTGACATAATAAATCAATATTCTGTGTTCATGACAAACCAAACAATGTTTTCTGAATGTCCATACTACTCAAATGACCTATCAATTCAGTATAATCCCTACCAAAATTCCGATGGCAATTTTTACTAAAAAGAAGAAAAAAAAAATCCTACAATTTGTATGGAACTACAAATGACCCACCAAATCACCAGAGCAGTCTTGAACAAGAGCAAAGCTACAGGCATCAGATTTCTTCTTTTCAAATAACATTACAAAGCCCTAACCAAAACAACATGGTATTGGTGTAAAAGAGATGAAAATCAATAGAACAGAACAGAAGCCCTACAAATACATCTAAACATATACAGTGAATATTCTTTAGCAAGAGTGTCAAGAATATACAATGATGAAAGCAGTTTCTTCAATAAATAAATACTGTTGGAAAAACTCAACATCCACATGTAAAAACAAACCAAAAACTATCTTTACAACACACACAAAATTTAACTAAAAATGAATGCTTAAGCACAATACTTTAAGAGATATAATAAGATAGAGGAAAACAGAAGGGAAAAGCTTCCTGACATTAATCTTGACAACAGTTTTGTAGATATGACACCAAAAGGAAAAGCAAAAAAGTCAAGTGGGGGACTACTGCACATCACATTTCTCCACAGCAAAGACAATAAAATGAAAAGGTAACCTACAGAATGGGAGGAAATATCTGAAAACCATCTATCAGGATAAGAAATGCTATTAGCTTTCCCATTCCTGGGGAAAAAAAAAAAAAAAAATACCTGCTACCCTCCTTTAAGGAAAGAGGGAGTTAACTGGGCCCACAGTTTTGGGAGGATTCAGGCCATGGTCAGCCAGGTGCAAGGCATAAGCAGCAGGCAGGAAACCTGTTCCCCTCCTAGTGGCCAGAAAGCAATGAGAATGAAGGAGGACCCCCAAAGGCACACCCCCAGTAGGCCCCACATCCTAACAGCAAATGTAGCTATGAGCTCACCAATGAGCCATTCCACAGATGGGTTCAGCAACTGCATAACCTAGTCATCCCAAAAGTCCTACCTTGGACCACATGAGACACAGATCAAAGTCATTAACAAACTCATACAACTCAACTGGAAAAAAACAATCAAAAGCCTTAGAGAAATACTTACAAGTGAACTTAAAGGGTTGGAAAAGGACCTAAATATTTTCCCAAAGCAGACATTGCCAAAAGGTATACGAAATGATTTTGACACCACTGAAGGTCAAGAAATGCAATTTAAAGCCACACTGACATCTCATATCACACTGTTAGGACGGTTACTATCAAAACATCAGAAAATGGCAAGTGCTGGTAAGATATGAACAAAAGAGAACTCCTATAGACTATCGGTGGGAATATGAAGTATATATCCATTAAGGAAAAGCCGTGTGCAAACTTCTCAAAAATCAGAGAACAGCACCATCATATGAACAGTGTTAGGGTTTTAAATGTTCCCCAAAGTCTCCTATGTTGAAGGCTCAGTGCCCACTGCAGCAACACTCAGAGATGAGGCTTCAGGGAAGTGATGAGTCAGAAGGGCTCTGAGCTCACCAATGAATTCAGCAGATGATAGGACTGTTGAGAGATGGGGGTCACTGCAGGAGCTCCCTGGAGCATGGAGGTCATTGGGGCGTGCCCGTAAAGGGCTATCTGGTTCTGGTCTCCTTCCTTTTTCTCCGCAGCCCTTTCTTCTCTGTGCATGTTGGCCACACCAGGAGGTAAGCAACCTCCACTTTTATATATACCAGCTTCTGTAAAACACAACCTTACTTCATATCAAAAGCAACGGAGCCAATGAAGCATGAATTGGTTCGCTCTCAAACTATGAACTAAAATAAATCTTTAAGACAATTCTTTCAACTAACACATGTAGCAATTCCACTTCTGTTTATCTAGAGAAAGTATCTGCCTTCCTGTGTTCATTGCACCATTCGCAATGCCCAACCTATAGCAACAACATCAATGACTAAAGAAAATGTAGGGTAAACACACTCACACAATAGAGTATTGCTCAGCCTTAAAAAAGAACTCTGGCCACTTGCAGCAACCTATGTGAGTCTACTGGACATTATGCTAAATGAAATAAGTCAGGCATAAACATTCTGTGATATCACTTATACATGGAACATGAAAAACTCAAGTTCATTCATGGTTACCAAAGGTCACAGGACATGGGAAAGGAGGGAAGATGTTGGCCTAATGGCACAAACTTTCAGCTTCAAGTTCTAGAGACCCAAGGTTGGCAAGATGACTCAGGGAACTAAGTACCTGCTTAGACAAGCACAGGGACCAGGGTTTGATCCCAGATATTACGTTTTTCCAGTCCCATTGCCTGCCATGCAGAACCAGCAACAGAATATGGGCATGGTGGCACATGCCTGTAATCCCAGCTCTGGGAAGGCTGTAAACAGGAGGATCACTACAAGTCACAGCTGCATAGTGAGACCCTGTACCAAACACATTTTTTTAAAAAAATTTTAAAAACCATCTTGATAGTTTAGAAACAATTACAACACATTATACATGTGAAATCTGCAAAGATTAGACCAGCAGTGGCAAACCTTTTAGAGCTTTGAATGACATTAACAGCCCATTGTAAATTCAATACCACACACACACACACACACACACACACACACACACACAGAGGCTAACTATATAAAGTAACAGGTATGCTAATTGGCTTGACTGTGATAATTATTTTGCCATGTAGTCACTGTACATCAAAACATTACACTGTACACCTTAAGTATATTTTTATTAAATCACAATAAAGCTGGGTGAACCAGTCTTTACTGATATTATAATTAAAACCACTATTCTAGCAGTAAACTTTACACCTTACCCCAAAAGGCTTAATACTTTATATAAGCATGCTAATATGATTCAGTGTCCATATATTCTGAGGTTTCACTTAATCATACATGAATAAAGAAGAGTTAGAACACGGCTCCTTTCCATCCAATTCACTTTAAGGGAGACTACTCCACCATTTGGCATAAGGAAAAGGAACACATCTAGGGAAACCTACCTTGAATTCCTTGCCTGAGAATGTGAATATGGCAACTAAACCTGAGTTTCTACATTTCTCCAACAGATATTTACTGGCCCTTTTTAAATGTGACACCTTAAGGAACAAAATTAATTAAGACATACAGGGTAGCTGGCTCCACCTCAGACTATGACTGAGGACAAAGATAGCTGCCCTGTGAGTTAACCTTAGCAAAAGTCATGTCAATCCTGCAGACAAGTGGCTCTCTGCTCACTGAGACACAGTCTATATTATAAAGCAACATTTGCTCTTTTCTTATGGTCAACAAAATGAATTTTTATCATCAAAGGTATATGGTAAGCAACCCAAGGCTTCTGTGCTGGTGCTATTATATTAAGCCATTCCTATAGTCCACAAGAGCGAATGAGGCTTGGGTCTCAAGGTGCTCTCAAATAGACAGTACAAGAAACCCTGGAAGTGCCTTGGCGTCTACTCAACTTCTGGGAAAAGAAGAAGGGAAACAGTGAGTTATAAGCAACGTGGAAAGAATTCACACTTACTACTAATATTTCATTTATTTATATATGTTTTGCTTCCTAATTAGAAGATTCCTTTTCTCGCATGTGTCCTTTCTTCCCCCGTCCTGTGATGCGACTCTCAGGCATTCAGGCAGCAGCTTCACTTGTGCCCACAGTGCACTAATCTTACTCAAGTTTAAAAGAGCCTCTCTCTGCAATTCAAGACTGGACTTTTTTTCAGAAGAAAAGGGGTGTCAAACCCACATTTAAATGGGAATTAATCACCCATTCTGCCCTCCCCCATTACCCACAGGGCCCTATCCAACTTCCACAGATCAAAGAGAGACACTAAGGTCCCTTATGTAAAATGGCACATAAGATCACCTCTCAATGGCTTGTACTATCTGATTACAATGTAAATGCTGTGGAAATAGCGCTAAACTGTATTGCTCGGGAAAAAACGAAAAGAAAAATTCTGTACATGTTTAGCACAAACATAATTTTTGGGGTGGTGGGAGAATATTTTTTTGTTCACAGTTGGTTCAGTGTATATGTGTAAAATTCACGGATGCAGAAAGATAGGGAGGACCGACTATTTTTAACTTTATCATTCCACAGTTTTTCGTTTTTATTTAATGGCAAATCCCTGAAGGCCCACATTTTGGTAGGGATGGTAGAACGCGCTTCCGCTACTGATTTGTCAATTACTGAGCGGCATAAACATTTTCCACGAGAAAACACTTCTGCTGGCTTCCCATCTCTTATATATAGTTGCCACCTGCACTCTGCCTAGATCCATTGAGAGCTTTCCGAAGCGTAAACAGCCCATTGTGGCTTCGGCGATGATACCTACTGAAATCTACTTCAAGACAAGACTGCCCAACCAAACAAGAGGTTAAAATCAACCCTCATACATACTGGTCCAGATGCTACCAAGCATTTGAACTTTTCCAGACAAAAAGACAATCAGACGTTTACCTTTCCAATTCCACTATAAGCATGTGTTTCCTGCAATGCACCAACTCAGAAGTGAAGAGGTTTCCACTAAATGACTTCAACCCAACTTCAGAATGAACATGTTGGGCATATGAAAACATGCTTAACTTCCCACCGTCCCACAGGATGAGTAATGCGCATAACATGCTCCTAGAACGTTTCCTTATAAATCTAACTGCTGGGGATTTGACTCAATTAACATTTTTATAGACACTCGTGACAAATGCAATAGTAAAGAAGCAAGTTTACTTTTTTTTTAAAAAAAAAAAAAAAAAGTACTTTACAGGGCTGTAGCTATAGCTCTTGCCTAGCCCCGCAAAATAAACAATTTTTGAAAATCTTTTATCATGTTATCAACATGTAGGCCAGCAAACACTGAGTTCTTTTTTTAATAGCCAGCACAGCTGACACCACTTCGGGGGAGGGGAAAGCTCATTTCCCCTTTCAGAGGATGCACCTGTAGTGGGCTCCAGGGAAACAACGCGGCGGCCTAGGGGACAAGACTACACTTCAGGGTGAAGGTGGCTTCAGATATGAGACGGCAGCCGTAGGAGCAACGGCCAGCAGCAGCCGGAGGCGCAGGTCAGACACGGGAGGGCGTGGGGGCGGGGCGGGCGATGATGTCATCCCTGGTTACCTCCTAGCGACGCTGGAGCCACGGCCTGGGGACAGCTTCCCGCCGCCAGGGAGGAGAAAACTGAGGGGAAATCGCGAACTGAACCAGCCCGGCCCGGCCTGCACAGCCCGGGGGACGCCTGACTGGGCTGCACCTGCCTCCCCGCCCCACCCCGGTCCGGCCCCCGAGGAGACACCATACATTGTCACGCCGTTGGAGCTGCTCCGCGGCGGCTGCTTCTCGGGCTCCAGGACGCGGGGCTCGGCAGGCTGCGGGCGCGGACTGTCGCCACCGGCCACCGCGGGCTTGTCGGCGTCCGCCATCGTGCCACCGCGCTCTCCGAGGGCTCCGCGCGCTACAATGGCGGCGACGGCCCGGAGCGGTAACGGATCCCGGTTTGAAAAGGCCCCTAGCGCTCCCAGCCCGATCTCGCGAGAACCTGAGCAGCACGGGCGATGGGGGGGAAGGGGGCGCGAGCCTAGTAGGGGGCGTGGTCAGGGCCCAGCAGCCCCCGGGAGGGTCGCGCCAAGGACCCGGATCATTCGGCGGCGCACGGGTGGGCGCGGTGAGCAAGTTGCGCTCGCCACGCCGACTGGGCCACCTACCGCGGTGGGCGCTCTGTGGTTACGCGGGCAGCTGCTGGCCGGGCTCCCTGTGGGTGCCTTGGAATTTCTTTGAGGGTTGACAGACCCTGAGAAGAAATTATTTGGGACTTAGCTTATCAGCTTAGGAGGAAAAAATTGAGTTTAAAAAAAAATCTTAGGACAGCACAACAAATCCGAAATTTTCATAGTGAATCAATTAGATGGGCAAATAATGGACATTTGGGTTTTGATTATGTATTTATGACCAGCTGACGGCGATTACAAGTTAAAGCGATACTGGTTCTCATTTATTCAGCCTACAAAATTTTAAAATACACATTTTCCCCCAAAGTCTGAAGATGAAGTGTAGGAAACTTAGCTCTTGGGCACTATATTTCACCCCGAGCCCTTTTGTGCTGAGAAGTTCAAAGACCTCTCCAAGCATTTTACAGAGCAGAAGTTGACGCGCTTGCTGCACAGTAGGCTTACACTTCTAGTAAAGTTAAGCCGAGAAGCTAGAACTCAACACCTAGTGTCCACAATGTGTAGGTTTCCACCACCTTTCAAAAAATACCATGATGCGGGGTGGGGGGAGATAGCTCAGTAGAATAAGTGCTTGTCTGTCAAGCACAAGGTCCTGAGTTCAGTCCCCTGTACTGGGGGGTGGGGCACCCGTGAAATGATTGATCGAATTCTTAGAGTTGGAGTTGGGGTGACAGCTTAGCTGTCTAAGCACCTGCCTGGCAAGTGCAGGCACCCACCCTGGCATTGCATGCTATGCCAGTCCCAGAACTCCTGGTTCGGAAGTGCCAATTCCTGAAACACAATGTCATGGTGCACGCCTATAATCCCAGCGCTGGGAAGACTAAGACAGGAGGAGGATCACTAACTGTAGTTGTGAGGAGTCCAAACTGTAAAGGCACCCTGTACCAAATAAATTAAAAGATTAAAAAAAAACTTGAGTTGCCCAATTTCAAATGAAGAACATTTTCATTTCAATCATGATGAGAACATTTGGTAAAGTACTGCACCTGAGGTGCTTCCTACATTGTTTTATAAACAACTCTTGCTATGGTACTTGCTACATAAATCCTTGATTCCCAGTCAACTCTGAGCCCACATTTGGGCTTGCACAAGGCCACCTAGATGCGGCAAGAAAATCAGGGTTCAACACCCTGCTCTGCCTCCTGTTGCCTGTTAACTCCTTAGGCAAGACACTCCTTACTCTGCAGGGTAAATAAGGGCAACACACCTGCCTTGCAGGACTATGATGAGGATTAAAGCATCTCACAGGCATGGGACAAAGTTCTGGTATTAAATTCCTATGTGTTAAGGCCTTGGGCAGGCTTTAGTCAAGGAGAAACCAGATGATTTTCTTATAATAATAAATAATCCACATTTTAAAATATTCCTCATTCTCTATTATTCTTTTGCTACAGTTGAATTTAACAATGAGACTCAATCTCACAGTTGCTGAGACATTCTTTTTAGTGCAGTAGATTTTTGTGGAAATCCTTTAGTCGGTTCATTATGTTTAAGGAGATTTTCATGCTTACAAACAGTAGTGGGATTCAGCTCCCAAAATTTAAAGACCCAATCTAAAAATTGGCATCTGAGATGAGTATACCCTTTTCAGAGGAAGAAATACAGGTGGCAGATAAATACATGAAAAAACGCTTCATAGCACTGGCCATTCAAGAAATGCAAATTAAAACAGCATTGAGATACCCTCTCACCCTGGAAAGAATGGCCATCATACATAAATCAAGTAATGATCAGTGCTAGAGAGGTTGGAGGGGAAAGGGAGCCCTTCTCCACTGCTGGTGGGAGTGTAGCCTGGCTGCGACCACTGTGGAAATCAGGGTGTGGAGACTCCTCAAAAAACTAGGACTGGAAATCCCATTCAATGAAACTGTTCACCTTCTGGATATTTTTCCCAAAAGAATTAAAAACATCAGACCATAGTGATACATGTGCACTCATGTTTATACCAGCACAATTTGTCATAACCAAATCTTGGAAACAACCCATCAGCTGAGGAACAGATGAGAAAGATGCAGTGTTTTTATACAATGGAGTACTACTCAGCTATACAGAAGATAAACTTGAAGCCTTTATAGGTAAGTGGACGCAACTAGAGGCTATACTTACAAGTGAAATAAATCAGACTCACGGGTGTAAATATTGTATTATCTCCCTAATGTAAGAACCTAAAAGAATAAATAAAACCTGAAATGTATAATAAATATAGTAAAATAGAAACTGAATTTAAGGATTAAACAATGAAGATAAGAGAAAAGATAGGAAAAAAGGAAGCGGGGGAGATATACAGGATGGCTGAGGTGACTGTACCAATAGTTTCCATCAGTTTTTTTTTTAATAGCAGTTAATGTTTAGAATTTTCACCTTGACTAACTCTGTATGCTGATATCTGTGATCTGAGGAACTACACTGAGGACAGCAATGTGGAGTACAAAACCCATGGTTGAATACCTCTCATCTTGGTCTTCTAATGTATACCATTTCCAATGTCTTATCAATTATTATACTCTTTAAAATAAATTTTAAAAAGGAAAAAAGATTAAGATTTATTGAAAGCAAGTATTAATATTCAGTTATTTTTCCACTCTTGCATGACTGCATCTGTTAATCTGAGCAACAGATTTGATAATAAAAATGAATACTATAACAACCATTATTAATGAGCTATTCCTGTTTTGAGAATCTGTTAGATAGATAGATAGATAGATAGATAGATAAAATATACCAGGGATACCAGGATCGAACTCAGGACCTTGCACTTGCCAATCAAGCACTTATTACACTGAGCTGTCTCCCGGGCCCTATAACATATTTATTGTTGTATTACCCTATTTCTGTCTTTTTTTTAATTTATTTTTCTTGTTTCAGAACTTTTGTTTGTTTCTTTATTTTTATGGCCGGCTCAGCCTGCCATGAAGGCAGGGCTGTCGCAGCATGTGGTGCCGGGGATCGAACTGTAGTCCCTGAAGCCGCCCAAGCTTTCCCAAGCAGGTGCTTTAGACCACTGAGCCATCCCGCCGGGCCCTTTCTGTCTTTTTATCTATTTGTTTTTGCTTCTATTTTTACTCTTCAAAATAAAATAAAGTAAAATAAAATAAAAAGCAGTAGTGGGCACATGAAGCACAGAAAAGTGAGTAACACCTGAGGGAGAACGTTTTCAAAAAGAAATATTTCAGTGTTAACATAGAGATGAAAGCAAAGCATGATGTAAAAGTTACTTACAAACACAAGATCTTAGTGTGATCAGAGAAAAGAGGAAAATATAATTTGAAATTATTAACAAATGAAAGAGAGTGGCTCCCACGCCACATTGCACCAATAAAAATGCATCTCTGAAGTGTCTTGCTGCTCCTACAAATTGTGCACCTCAGCCAAGCTTCTCTCTTGCTATCTCTTAGTCTTGGTTTCGAAAACTGCCTGAAGAACAGAGGTTAACTCTTCCTGGTGACCAGGGAGCTTTTGCAAAAGGAGCTGTTTCTGGAAAGCTCAGAGGGACTGGAACACCTCAGGAGGAGGAGAAAAACTGCTGTGTGCATTCATCTTTTCTTCTCTCTCTTGTTATTATTATTGTGTTTATCTCACATAAATCTGCAAAAGATAAAGAAAGCATAGCTATGAATGATCTGTTTGTTTTCCATGTGTATGTGTTCCTCCCCTGTTCACTGTATTTTTTTTTTTTTTTTTTTTTTTTTTGGAGGCAGGGGTAGGTTAGTATAGGTATCAACAATGAATAATTTTTTTTTCTTTTCTTTTAGTACTGGGAATTGAACTCAGGACCTTGTGCTTCCCAGCAGGCCCTTGTTCCACTGTGCTATATCCACACATCCCCAAAATTCTTAAGAGATGCTCAAATTTTGTTTCTTTCCACAGTTCTCACTGCAAAATTGTTAGCTTTTGCAAATACACAAAAAGCATTCTGGTACAGTGTCACATAACCACTTTTCATATCACAAATCAGAGAGGGAGAAAGAAAAGACATTGCACATACGTAAGAATATAAGCCCAAAATTCCAAAATGTTTTCAGAGATAATACACAGAGATAGATATAACCTGAAGAAACCCTGGTTGCTCACCAGCCAGCGGTGACTAGAACTAGTAAAGTTTTATGCCGGCCTTCATTTCTGCCTGTGCTGGCCTCTCGCAAGTGCAGCCAAGAAGGGAGTGCCTTGTCCTGGGTTCCAGCAGTGGCTGGAAGGTGGTGAAAGGACACACGCAGCTCCAGGGGGGTCAGCAAACAGATATGGGCCTGTCCACACCGAAGTATTCAGTTCCCGAAGGACAGGGACTCAGAGTGGACCTGGGATGCGATGCTCCTCTTTGTGTTTAAGAATTAAAAGGAGAAGCCCAGTGAATGAAGTACAACGAAAAGTGCACTTTGATTCAAAAGTCAAGATTCCCAATTGGGCGCATACATTAGGGCTTGGCTTGGAAACTCCAGCTTCCCAAACTATAGAAAGTCAAGTGTTCTTTCTTTTTTGAATTTAGAGGAACGGATAACTTTCAAAGGGACTACTTCCCAAAAGAAAAACATCACACCACAGCGATATAGGCACACCCATGCTTATAGCTGTGCAGTTTGTAATAGCTAAACCTTGGAGTCAGCCCAAATGCCCACCAGCCAAGGAATGGATAAAGATATGCTTTTGCTATATGGCAGGGTACTACCCAGCCATAAAAGATAAACTTGAGACATTATGCTAAAAGGATGCACCTTGAAACCGTTCTCTTAAGTGAAATAAATCGGATACACGAGTAAATGCTGCATTGTCTCTGGTGTGAGAAGCTGAAACTGTAAATAAGAACCAAAATGCAAAATAAATATTGTGAAGTAGGCGGATATCGTTCAGATAGGAAGAACTAGAGAGAGGAGGGGGAGGAAAAGGATAAAATGGGAAGAAAGCTTTCTGAATAAGAAGGGGAAAGGGTTTGAAGGGAGAGGAGGAGAAGGAGGAATAGAGAGGAGCCAAGATGTATCGTGTACAGGCACACGGTCCCAATGATGCGTGTGATCATCTTGTATATCTAAGTTGTACCAACCCGAATTTAAAAGCAAGGACTAAGGGTGCATTCACACCTCATTTATATTTTATTTCCCCTGGTTTACTAAAAAGCTCACTCCTTTGGTTAAAATAGAGATGTTAGTTACCAACAGTAGAAAGAAAAGCTGAATGTTACTTTGACAGTTCTGTCTGTCCCCTGTCCCCCAGCCTGCTATCACCATTCTTCAATGTAAAAGTCTATTTTTTTAGCACTTAATATCCAAAGCACACATCCTCTAGGAAGAGCTCCACTAGCAAGTGATGTTTAAAATTAAGGCAATTATCTGACCAATCTGGGCAGAAACTCCACCTTCACCTCAATTATTCAAATACTTCTGATAATATCGAGGGTTTTGCTTGAATTCTTTAGATAATTATTCTTTTTTTTTTTTTTTTTTTTTTTTTTGAGACAGGGTCTACGCAGTTAAGGCTGGCCTTGAGCTCACTTTTGTAGCCCAGGCTGGTCTCGAACTCACACTGATCCTCCTGCCTCAGCCTCCCGACCGAGTGCTGGGATTACAGGCGTGCGCCACCACGCCTGGCTAGATAATTATTCTGTTCTTCAACTTTATAGTCCTAGTGACATTGCCTGGTGACAAATTTCCTTTGGGTTTTTATGAAAAACAAAAAATAGTAGGATTTTTTTTCTTTAAAGACTAAAGACCTATAATTCCTTTATATTTATTTGAGGGCCCAGCAGGATGGCTCAGTGGTCTAAAGCACTTGCTTAGGAAAGCTCAGGCAGCTGCAGGGACCACAGTTCGATCCCCGGCACCACATGCTGCACCAGCCCTGCCCTCAGGGCAGGCTGAGAGGCCATAAAAATAAATAAGTAAACAAACAAAAGTTCTGAAACAAGAAAAAAAATAAAAAAGTAAAGTTGCTTTTAAAAAAAATAATTCCTATGTATTTATTTGAGTTTGGTTTTCCAGCCTAAATTAACCATCCCTTTTTCTTAGTCTAACCTTAATAGCACCACTAAAAGACAAATGAAAATAAATTTTCAAGCTTTAACCTATTTTCTCTCATGTAGGCATAGATACTTCTTATGATTTAATGATTCCTTGAACTGAACTTTCTTGATGTCAAGCCATCTGAAAAATGACAATATCTATAAACACTCTCAGTTTTGATTCACAGCTCAAGGAATATTACTGAAGGTACTTGCTTCATACCAATTTTTTCAGGATGGGACCTGAACCCAGAGCCTTCATCCTGAGCTACATCTTCAGCTTAGAGTATGAATTTTATATGCTAAGTTCACTGTCCTATATATTTAAGGATAATCCTACAAATAGTGATCATTGAAAGAATCCATCTTCATATTCTTACTTGCTGATAAGAAACAAATTTATTTATAGTAGCTGTAAATGTTCTTGAGGTTCTCTGTCTCCTAGCCTGGCACAGGCACTTGCCATGTGCTGACAAAATAGAAGTAGCAATAGCAGGAGGACCATGAGGAGAAACTGCATCCACAGGAGACTGCACCCTGACTTAGTTCCTTGGTTGCTGCTGAGAGAAAATACCTCATGCCAAAGTTAAAAAGGGAAAGTTACTTAGCTCACAGTTTATAGAGTTTTCAGTTTTCCATCAGCTGCCTTCAAGACAGGGCAGCTTCACAGAGGACAGCAACTTATGCTGACAGACAAAAGCAAAAAGTGCGAGAGAGACAGAGACAGAGAGACCGAGAGACAGAGAAAGAGACTTAATCCCTGAGATTCCTTATGACATTAAACACAAACTGCAGATTCAGTTGCCTCTGGGAGAAAAAAAAAATCCTAAAGCGTTCTGTGGTTTGTATCCAGTTGCCCCCCGCCCAAAGCCTCATGCAGTCATGGGGCAGCTGCGGGAGTTTGTGATTGATTCTTGATCCAGTGTTGGGATTTCAGGTGTGTGCGCCACACCCCGGCCCTAGAGTAGGTAGCCTGTATGACAGTGTAAGGAGGAGAGCGAGGCCAGCTGGCTGCCAGAGCAGCCACTTCTCCCTTTGCTATTCCTCTTTGCTGCTTCCATGAAGGGCTGCCCTCTGCCATGAGCTACTCTGCCTTGGAGCCAGCCAAGCATGAACTGAAACCTCCACTGACTGTAAGCTCAATAAACCTCCCTTCCCTCATCTTGGACATCAGGTATTTTGTCCCAGCAATGGGAGAAAGGTAACTGAGACAGTGCATGAGGCTTCATGGAGATGACTAGACACAAACCATAACATTGCACTCCTGGCCCTCCAAGGACTCTTGTGCATTCCTTTACACAGAGGCATCTTAGTCTTTCTCTAAGTCGTCAGAGTCTGAACAGTTCCAGCAATGAAGGAAAGTCCAAATCTCCCCCTGAGATTTCAGGTGCTCTTAGCTGTGAGCCCCTGTACATGGAAGAGAAAACTACACACTCTCAAAGTTTGATGGCATAAGATAGACACATCCATTCCAAGAATTACAAATGGGGATGCAAAGGAATGGGACCAAAGCAAGTCTAAAATCCACCAGGGCAAACTCTAAGCCCTGTACCTCCAAGTGCAGCATCTGAGACCATCTGTGGCAAGATGTGATCTCCAAGGAGCTGAGGAGCTCCATCTCTGTGACACCTCTGGTGGTCATAGATCCCGTGGCTTCTCTGTTGTGCCTGCTCTGCTCCTGCCTTAAAGCACTCCTCAGACAATACACTTTCCTGGCTTCCCCCAATTTCTGGGGTCTCTACTGCACCTTTAGAACATGTGGGACCATTAATAACTTTGCAATTGGGATCCAAGTGCAAACAAGAAATAAACTTCCATCCTGTTCTATAAGCTCATAGCTTGAAACTTAAGTGACTGGTAATTTCTTCCATACCACAGTTATTCAGTAACTACCTTACAAATGTTTTTTTCTGAATACATCATCTACATTTGTTTTGGTTCACTTCTTCATGTGTGCTTTGCATTTATCAAGAGAACATTTTATTTAAAATGGTCCAGTTTTACAAATTGGTCATTGATTAGGGATCTGCTAAGGGCTTGCATGTTAGTGAGATTGAACCACTGAAAAAGGTAAGCATCAAGCTTCGCGTTCAAAAATAAGACACACCTGTCTCATTCCTTAATCTGTTCTACCTTATCATTGATCATTAGCCTGAAAAATGTAGCACCAAGACACGGTAATGTTGAAGTTTCTTCTCCATATACTCTATTTATAATATTTTAAGAATGGTATTAACATTGTATTTAGATAATTCCAACTTAATTGCACTCATGCCCTGAAAAAGAAATCTTATTTGCAGTTAAATAATATGGAGGGCCTGGCGGGATAGCTCAGTGGTCTGAAGCACCTGCTTGGGAAAGCATTGCGGCTTCAGGGAGTGCAGTTCGATCCCCGGCACCACATGCTGCTCCAGCCCTGCCCTGGGTGGGTGGGTGGGGGGCTGAGCCGGCCATAAAAATGAGTGAATAAACAAATAAAGGTTCTTTAAAAAAATAAAAATATAAATAAATAAATAAATAAATAAATAAATAAATAAATAAATAATATGGAAAGGTTATATGTGAGGAATAGAACTCAGGTTTCATGACCTGAGTTAAAAGATCAGAGCTTGAACCTTGAGTTTCTGCATATTAATCTATAGTTACCAGATGGCTTTAAATTCTTTACATTTTTGATGTCGGTCTTCAGAGTACAGCCACTGTGATTCACTGTGCCTTTAACAAAATCACTCGGTTTCTAAACAAATCCAGTATCTAAACATATTTTAATGAATGTAATTGGAAAAAAGAAGAGAAAGAATTTGAAAACAGATGAAAGGACAATAACAAAATATAAGTTTAATTGCACTTTTAAACTAAAAGAAAAGTGACAAGAAAACAAACATAGCTATTTGGAAAGATTGCTACTTTGTATAGTGTGTGTTTTTTCTAAGTTCTATAAACATACTTGAAATTTTAGGACATATACAGACAGTTAGAAAAGGACTGATGGGCTGGCAAGATGGTTCAGTGGTCTAAAGTGCCTGCTTAGGAAAGCTTAGGCAACTTCAGGGACCGTGGTTCAGTCCCCCATCCAAAGAAAGAAAGAAAGAAAGAAAGAAAGAAAGAAAGAAAGAAAGAAAGAAAGAAAGAAAGAAAGGAAGGAAGAAAGAAAGAACTAATTAACAGTTCTTGGAAATAACCCAATATGATCAAATGGGTTCTTGATAGAAACTGAACCTTTCTTTTACAATTAGATTTTAACAAATTATGTTATCACAAATCAAAATGGGTAATGTATGAATTGCTTTAAGTTCTAAAGCATAAAAAACTGATCCACTAATCAATGAACACTACAAAAATGAGGTTTGATTATTATTATTATTTTATGTAGTTGGTACAAGGTCTCACCTCACAGCTCAGACTCATAGTGATCCTCTATGTTCAGTTTCCCCAGTGCTGGGATTACAGATGTACACCACCATGCCCGGGCTTGGTGGCCGGCCCACTGCGCCCAGGTGCAGGACTGGCATGGCATGTGGTGCCAGGGATCAAATCCCAGTCCCTGCACTTACCTAAGCAGGCACTTAGTCTGCTGAGCTATCCTGAAGACCCTGGCTTGCTTATTTTTTGAAAGCAAAAATATGCAACTTTGTACAAAGGAAGGTTGGTGTTATGAGCTCTAGAATAGCTCTCATGAGGAACTGTAATAAAGAATAAGACCTTAGACTCTTCACTGGTAAGATACTTAAGCCTAACATATCATATCACCTCATAATGAAGTGACAGAAAACTTTCAAATTTGCATTTCTTTAGTTAGCTTATGTGGCTAGTCTTTTTCTATTGGCCCAAAATTGGGCAAGTCTTCAGTTTTTTTACATTTTTATTGTTTTTAGGGGCTGGAGAGATAGCTCAGTAGAATAAGCACCTGCCCGGCAAGTGCAAGGTCCTGAATTCAGTCTGCAGTACCGCAAATATATTATCTTTAATATGAAATAACAATAAGAGCGTTTCAAAACATGTTAATAGGACAGCCACAATAATTAATACGATGCACATTGTTACCTTCATAGTAGTTGTTCAGAGTACAAGATGCAGACATGATAACTTCTCTAAACACTATTGATAAAAACATTTCTTCTCACTGAACTAAGATAAAGTAATTATATGCATAGTCCAATATTGCATAGTAGTGGTTTATCAGCAGAACTGGCATGTTGAAAGCTGTTGACTTGCACATTTTACAGTTCAGCATCCTTATCTATCTTTACTTTTTATGTCTTGTGGTTGAACTTTTCTGCTGAACGATTAAGGCCAAGTTAAACCAAGACCAATATAACAAAACATGTAACTTTTTTATCTGACAAGGTCAGTTAAATCCCCTCAGGATTTACCTTGAAACCACGTACAGCGTTTTGTAGAACTTTTGCCAGTGTCAGCCATCTGGATGAGTCACGACCATGACCTGATCAGTTTGCTCTCTGTGAAAACCCAAGAGAATGTTTTCGCTCTAGGTGACTCTTCTTAGGTACACTATGCATCATCAATCTCTTTCCTCTGTGGCCTCATAATCTCCTCTATAAGAAAATTTGGGATACCAATGAGTTATAGGATGTTACAGTACAGGTTCTCTTATGTCCTGCATACTCTCAGGTAAATGTTTGTTCTTTGAAAAACAAACAAAAAATGTGATAAAAGAGAATAAAAGACAAAATACCATAAGATTGACCTGCTACAACTGTTAATGTAGTTAGATTTCTAAATTGCTGCATAAAAATGTGAAACTTTTTATCACATTCTATAGAGATTACTATAATATCAATGACTGGTGAAAAATACCAGTTCCATGTTAAGTCTAAGGTATTTGATATTCAGAAAGACAGTGATGCTGAACTCAAGTACCTATGTTATAGATTAATACTACACTAAGCTTCTCTTCAGGAGGTTTAACAACTTAGATTTGCAGACTAAAAAAAAAATAGAGAAAAAGAAGGGCTACAAAGATTACAAATGTTTATTATAACCAGGTAGAAATTCTAAATGTCAGTTTGAGATTCAAGCATTTGCAGATCTATCATATTTTTTAGGGCATAAACATGTTATCAAAAAAATTCACTTCATAGGTTATAAATAGAAGGGAATCACCTAGAGGAATCAAACACCAAACAGCATGGGAAATGCTTCAAAGAATCAACCACTTGGAGCTCATCATCACTTTGAAAAGTTTTTGCAAGTCAAAAGAAATCACCAAAATCTTAGCATGGTGGTGCACACCTGTCATCCCAGCTGCTGGGGAGGCTGAAAACTGGAAAATCGCTGTGAGTCTGGTCTACATAGTGATACCCCTGTAGAGCCTGTACTAAAGCCATAAAAAGAAAAAAAATTGTGACTCTCGCCTATGAAGACTGAATCACAACCTAAACACCATATTGCTAGTAGTGGATATAAGAGGACCAAGTCTGTTTCTAAAATACTGTTGCACCTGAGTAATTGGTAATATAAATTCTTTATTTACATTTAAGTCTTTCAGTTTGCTGGTGTGACCCAACCTGAACAGGATCCCAAAGGGTAAAGCCCAAGTAAGATCATGTGCACTCCTTTTACTTTGGCTATAGGCTTCCACAACTTTCTTATCTAACATCCATTCTTCATATTCCTTACTGACTGCATCAACATTTTGGTTAGAGTCCTAATGTGCCAACTGAAAATACCAGGAGTGATGCAGAACATATATATCTATGTGTTGTAAGAAATAATATACCTGGCATTCTTGATTCCACTGCTTGTTAGTTTTCCCATAAGTCTTTGCTTTCCTTCCTTACCATGAGCATCTGTGAGTTAACCAGGGTGACGAAAACACACATGCACACATGCTCAGGATATCACAGCAAGAAAGTGAGAATCAAAACCAGGACTCTGAAGGTTTTGCATGAGCCCTGGACTTCTCTTCACCCAATTTCATGTTTGGGGAGAAAAATCATTTTCATTTCCTTTAGACATCTTTAGATGTCATTTCCTTTAGACTGGGTGCCAATACCTCAGTTTCCTAAAACACAAAGTGAACCCTTTGCTCTCCTACACTCCATTTCAGAGTCAACCATTCCAGACAGCTGCTTATCACCCTAGTTTAACAGGAGCAACAGTTTCTCGTTAGTTTACAAACGTGATTCCTTTGGTCACAGTGCATCTGAGGACAGACAGGCATGGTTCCTGTCAATATCCTCTAATTCACAAACCTCTTAAGTACATTTATAGATATATAGATGCAAGATGTATGAAAACAAACCTAATGGCATCTATTTCCAGTTTTTCATTTCTTAGATTTTGTCAAGCAGTGAATAAAATAAAGACTGTAACAAATTTCTGATGTACTGTTATGGTTTATATCTGGACATTCCCCCCAAATCCTTGGATTCTCATAGGTAGTGTTTGCGGAAGGTGATTAGATGTTCATCAATGGATTAGACTAATGGTAAGTTGATAGCTGAATATGTTAGAAGGTAGAGTCTCATCAAAAGAGGTGGGTCAGTAGGGCATGACCTACAAGTAGGCATCTACCTTCTAGCTTCATCCTTCACCCTCTGCATCCTGCCCAGCATGATGGGAGTAGCTCTCCCCTGCCATCCTGCCTCTACCATGCCACCTCTGCTTAACACTAGCTAACCATGCAAGGACCGGAACTTCTAAGTCATGAGTTAAATAAACTTCTTCTCCTTTAAGCTGTGTGTGTAGGGTATTTTGCCCCAACAATGAGAGAAAAAAAACTAAGGCAGATTTTGGTACCAGGAACGTGGTTGCTGGAACTGTACCTGACCATGTTGGTTCTGAGGAAGAGTTTGGAAAGAGCTAGAGATGCTGGATAGAGAAGCAGTAGTAGAGTCCTGAGTGAGTCTCAGTGGGAGATTCTGGTCAGAGGGCTCATAGAAATGTAGACTAGAAAAGGCCATAGTTGGAATTTTCAGTTAGGAACAGTGACCTCCATTGGCAGCTGGAGTCCAGGCAATATGTGTTATATCCTGGCATAAAATTTGTCTACATTTTTCTGATGTCCTGAAACTTGGCAGAAGACTGATATTAAGGACAGTAGACTGATTATTTCAGTAGAGGAAATTCAAGACAGCCTAATGTTGGGCCTGTGATATGGACACCTTTGGGGGCTTTTAGACAAGTTAATACAGAAAATCAATAGCAAAAGATAAGTTCAGATGCTTTTTAGTTTTACAGAAAAAAAAAAGACCTACAAAGATAATGTGGAGTAGAATTTCATTGCTGAAAAGATTTGCATTCAAAAGCAGCTATAAGCCGGGCGTGGTGGCGCACGCCTGTAATCCCAGAGCTTGGGAGGCTGAGGCAGGAGGATCGTTGTGAGTTGGAGACCAGCTTGGGCTACAAAAGTGAGCTCAAAGCCAGCCTGAACTGCATAGTGAGACCCTGTCTCAAAAAGACAAAAAAAAAAAAAAAAGCAGCTATATACTTTGGATCAGGAGGATAAGAAAAAGTGGCTGAGGACCCATCAGGAATAAGTAGACTCCTTCTTTGGAGACTGCATGATGCAAGGCTATGAAGCTTTCACCTGAGAAAAGAACACCTGACACTGTGCTGAAGAATGGTCTCTAAGTGAATTGGCTCCCCAGAATTCATTGTACTTGACCATGGAGGCACGCAGAGGCCTCTGCAGCTATGATTGAAAGGAGTCTACCTGCTGCTTAGTGTAGCAGCAGACCTGGACATCATCCACATGGTGCTGACTTTCTAGGCATATAGAATGTCCCGTTACAGGTCCATAGAGGCTTCCACACAGATTTCAGAAGGCCTGGGAGACCAACAGTGGGACCCCGAGAGGACAGTGTGTGAACCGGTGACAGCAAAGCCAAAAGTGCTTCAGACATCCCAAGAAGCTGGAAAATCCAGAAATGTAGAACAACCACAGAAAGCCAAGACCCGGGGGCAATGTCAACATAAGAGTAAAGCCATAAGAGCTAAAACCAGTACCATAGTGGCAGAGCTCTTTGGAGTTCACATTCTATCATAGAGTCCGTGAGTGCATGTCACAGCTTATGTCTAGAGTTACAGCTTGTGTGCATGAAGCCTGCGTGCATTCTATGGTCGGGCTTTTTGAGAGTACAAGCAGAGGCCTCTGTGGGAAGCCAACAGTGTGGTCACTGGGGCTTTTTGGAGCTGGCTGGATTTAGGGCATGTGGTACTGGGATGAGGGCTATGTGATACTAAATTAGTCCACTGATTGGAATTAGCATACTTCTGGGTGGCGTGACCCACAAGGTTGACAGGCTGCTTGGGAATAATAGGAAAAGTGAGCTGGATGCTGGCTGCCTTCTCTCTGCCATGAGCTGTTTTTTCTCTGTGGTACCCACCACCATGCTGGTCTGCCTTGGAGCCAGCTGACTACGGACTGAAACCTCCACAAACTGTGAGCTGAGATAAACCTTTCCTCCTTTAATTTTAGGTGCCCAGGATTTTGTGTCACCAACAAGAAAATACCTAAGACATAGAGGCACATGACTGTGTTTGTCTTGTGGGTTTCAGTCTTGCTATCATCCAGTCCCTTTCTATCCTTCTGTTCCTCCATTTGGGAATGGGAATTGTGCCATTACATATTGGCAGAGTTTAGTTTGCTTTTCAATTTTCACATGGGCTCATGGCTGAGAGTTTGCTTTATGTCTGAGGAAACTGTGGACTTGAACTTTTCAGCAGTGCTGGAACTGCTGTGACGTTGACAGCTCTTAGAGATGGACTAACTGCTTTTTGTGTGAACAGATGTACATGAGTCTCTCAGGCACCAGGGGCAGAGCATGTGGGCTATATCTGGCTGTCCCCATAAAGCCTCAAAAAGCCTGGGGTCTTAGCACAGGTTACTGGATACTCTTTGGTGGATTAGCCCACTAGTGAATTTATAGCTGGAGACACTGTTATGAGATGGGACTTGATGGAAGGGGTAGTCATTGTGGGCATGGCTTGGAAGGGTTCATCTCCTCCACTTCTCCCTTCACTTTTTGTTTTCTGAACCCCATGAAGTAAGCAGCTTTTTGTCCACTCTGCCCCTCTACCACACCATCCTGCCCTACCACTGGCTGGCCATGACTGGAACTGTGAGCCAAAGTAATCCGGGTGCCAGGTATGTTATCTCTGTGAAGAGGAAGGTGACTAAGGCACACGCTATTTCCTTGACTCCAGTGACAAACCTGAAAGGTCCATTCCCTGCTGCGCCCTGAGGTCACGAAGGAGATTTCAAGGTAGCCCTGCCAGGACAGATGTTCTGATATTTTTAAAGTCTCAGAGCAACGGTGGGGTCTGGGTAATGTGTATGCTCTAAAAACTAGACTTCTGCTTCTGGACACTTAATATACCTGCAAACTAGCATCAGTGATATTCCTGAAGAATCACACTCTGTTCTTCCCAACTATTTATTCCTTTGAGCATCAGCTTGAGTCTAGAAGACATTCACGTAAGAATTATTGTGAATATAGAATAGCATGTGGAAAGTTATGCAAAGCAATTTCTTCTGTTAGAACGAATAAAATCCAAAGCCATATGTTGATGACTCATTCATTGCTAGTAGGAACACAAACCCGTATAGTCACTGTGGAGGCCAGTATGACAGTTTGTTACAAAGCAAAACAAAACCTTCCCATAAAATCTGGCCACCAATCCCTTAATGACTTGTGAAGATAAACTTAAAACTTACATCTACACAAAAGTCTGCACGCAAATATTTAGCCTCTTTATTCATGATGCCTAAACATTGGAAGCAGCCAAGATATCCTTTAACAAATGAATAGATAAACTACAGTGTAGCTATGTAAGAGAATACTTGAGCAATAAACAGAAACAAATACAGGATATTTAGAGATGTAAAAATATTTTGTATGGTAGTACAAGGGTGACTACATAACTTTGTACATTTGTCAAAAGCCATGAAACTGAGTAACACAAAGAATAAACTCTAGTAAGACCTGTGGAATTTTGTTAATTATAATGGATTTGTATTGATTCATCAATTGCTCATAAATGTACTACACTAATTCAAGATGTTGCTGTACTAGCAGTCCAGACTATGAGGGAAAGGGTGATGCATGCAAACTTTCTGTGTTCTCTATGTGACATTGTTTTGTAACCGGAAAACTGCTTTTAAAAATGAATCCTATTCAGTTAATAAAATAGTTGGCAACATGAGGGGAGGCAGTGTAAAAGCTATCAACATCACAACCACAGCACCACAAAAATATTTACAAACCTAATAAAATTGCCAGCACACATTCAAAAATACAAGTTCACATGTATTTCACAATATATTTAAAATGTCATAAATTTGCTTTTGTTAAAAATAAATGTGAGGAAGCTGGTGAGATAGCTCAGTGGTCTAATAGCCTGCCTGGCAAGTGCAAGGATCCAGGTTCAATCCCTAGTACTGCATACCTTGTAGCCCCAGAACTCTGGGTAAGCCCAAGCCAGACATGGTGGCACATGCCTGTAATCCCAGAACTGTAGAGACTGAGATAGAAAGAGCACTATGATCTTGAGATTTGTAGTGAGAACCTGTACTAAATACTTACATACATACATAAATTTAAAAATTAAAATAAAATTTAACATGGCAGAGTCTAAAATCAAAATCCTAGATCCAAATTCTAGCATGGCCAAAATAGGAGCCTACACACTTATTTTACTTTCCTAACATTTTTTTCTCTCTTTTGAGACAGGTCTCACTATGCAGCTCAGACTGGCCTTGAGCTTACTTTGTAGCCCAGGCTGGTCTCAAACTCACAATGATACTCTTGCCTCAGCTTCCCAAGTGCTAGGATTACAGGCATACATCCTCATGCCTAGCTTTCCCTAAGATTTTCTAAATCTGTAAAATGGATTGTCAAAATAGGACTGTCTCAGTGGGCAAATGATAAAGTTAAATGAGAAAGTTTGTAAAAAGTGACATGCCACAGTAAAAGCTTCCTATTGACAAAATTATCTGACAAGCAAGGGTGTAAAGGGAATTAATTATTCCTGAAGAAAGTAGTTGTGCTGATTGAAGAGGCAGGATTTTTCTATCTGTCAAAAATTAAGCACATGCATACTTTCTCTAATATTTGCAACCTTTGCCTGGACCTTAAGACCACCATTAGTTCATACATTACAGTAATAACCTCACTTTTGAGGAATCTTATAAGTGATATAAATAAAGACATTTGTGAAAAGTAGGAAGAAAACTTTGAAAAGCATCAATTGATTTCTTTATAACATTACATGTTGTAGTCCAGTGAAGTCAAAAAGTTCAGCATTTTTATCATGCAGCACATGTAATTCAGGGAATAAGGGTTTTTTTTTTTTTTTTTTTTTTTTTTTTTTTTTTTTTTTTTTTTTTTTTTTTTTTTTTTTTTTTTTTTTTTTTTTTTTTTTTTTTTTTTTTTTTTTTTTTTTTTTTTTTTTTAGTAAGAGTCTTCAGTATCTACAGGGTCTCACTATGTAGATTTGGACTCATAGTGACCCACCTGTGTTCAGCCTCCCAAAAGCTGGGATTACAGGCTCATGCCAGCACGCCCAGTCTCAATTGCCATCTCAGCACACCTCAGGTGTAGGGTGAGCAATAAATTAGCTATTATACACAAAAAAATCAAAAGTATAAAAATTAAAAAATGATAGGGAGGGCTGCAGAGATAACTCAGCAGACTAAAACCTGCCTAGGCAAGCACAGGGCCCTGGGTTCAATCCCCAACACCTTATGCAGCAATTAGCCCACTCCCAGGCACTCTGAGCCAGCCACCAAGATAGAGTATGGTGGAACATGCCTGGGGAGGGTGAAACAGGAACACTACAACAAGTCCAAGCTGTGTAGTGAGGTCTTAGATCAAATACATTTTTAAAAATTTAATTTAAAAAAATGAGAGGGAAAAATCTGTGGCAAAACTAGATTATAAAAATTTGAGCAAATGTATGAAGATCAGGAAGAATTGAGCGTTATGCACTTTTTTTTGGACACAGGTCTTGCTGTGTGGCTTTGAATCACTATATAGTCTGTGCTGTCCTTGACCTTGTTCCAGTCATCTGTATCACCCTCCAAACTCCTGGAGTTGAAGGTGAGCTCTAATACACCTGGCTCTATGCTCACTTGCAAAACAGTGTGTCATCAGAGAGGACCAGGGGGAAAGAGGCAGAGAATGAGAAGGATACACTGACCGCACTCCTGCCTAGCTCACTACTGTCCACCATATTTGTGGAGGTAGCGTTCCACTACTTTTACTTGAAAGGGGAAACATTAATAGACAGAGGAAGCTGGGTGTAGTGGCACACACCTGTAATCCCAGCACTCGGGAGGCTGAGGCAGGAGGATCGGTGTGAGTCCGAGATCAGCCTGGGCTACAAAAGTGAGCTCAAGGCCAGCCTGAACTGCATAATGAGACCCTGTCTCAAAAAAAAAAAAAAAAAAAAAAAAAAAATAGACAGAAGAAATTCTGTATGAAACAATGGATTCCCACCTTTTTTTTGACATCCTATTTATCAGCTATGGACTCATGGACTCTCACTGCAGAAGCATATATTGTGATTGTGAAAGAATTACTTTTGTTCCTACATTTCTTTCACCAAGTAACATAACTTAAGGCACTTCCTATACACAACACTGTTGACAACTCACACATTTGTAGAGACTGTGCTAATGGCATTGTATCATATCATCAGATTCAAGGGGAAATGCAGTTCAAGGGCTTGAAGTAAATTTAAATAAAACTAAGCCTGATGAGCAGTAAAATTAAAACTAATTAAATGAAATTTCCTTTCAATGGATCACTTCGAACTGAAACTGTGCATTTGCTCGCAGGAAAGTTATCAGCAAAACATCACATCTCATTCTCAATAGGACTCATCAAATGGGCCAGCATTCAGTCATTATCTACACTGAAAAGTCATCCTGCTCAATTCTCTCATGAATCCACTCACTTGGATAATTTCTTCACTGTTGACAAATCCAACATAGTCATTTTCTAATCAAATCTAATCGTCCTATTACTGCACGCTCTAATCCATGTTGAGCATATCCAGCATTGACTGCTCCTGAGAGATCAATGGTAAAATGATGAAGAAAAAAGATGCTAAGAAAACCTATTGTGTAGTCCAAAAGTATAGAACTTTAAACCACTTGATATTTAGTTACAAAACTGGAAATGAGATATGGATCCATGCATGTGGAAGAGAAGCTCATAAGTGGATGCCTTGCATTACAACAGGATTATAGATGTGGACTCTGAAAGTCCATGAATGCATGAGTCATGAACAAGATGACTGTGTGTGTGTGTGTGTGTGTGTGTGTGTGTGTGTGTGTGTGGAGAGAGAGAGAGACAGAGAGAGAGAAATGTAGTGAGAGAGAGGAAGAGGGGAGACAGACAGACACAGAGAGACAGAGACGAAGTATGCTTTGCTTGCTGAAATTTCAAAATCTTAAACACTCTTCACAAAATGTTAAAACAACCAAGTAGGAAATACAAGGATAGATACCTAAAAATGACTTGAAATAGAGAGCTACACATTTCAAAAAGTTGTGTTTTTAGTATAGCTAATCATCAAAGATCACCTAAAGCTATGTAAGCATTAATAAAACAAATAGTCCTACCAGAAATAACTTATGTTTGTCTTTAACACATTTAACTTTTTTTTAATATTTCAAAATTGTGCAACTAAAAAAATTTTTTAAAAATTGTGCAACTGAATGTTTGAGTCAATATTAATAAATAGTGATAACAGGCCATAGCTACATTAAACATTTTTTTCTCAGGAAGAACTATTAAACTTCAATCAGAAAAGCTATAGATTTTCCTGAAAAGTTGAAAGTAACATCTTGGCCTTATTATAACTTCAAGGAATGATCCAGCTCTACAAAACCTCAGAGCAGGGAGCCAGCTGGCACCAAGCTGGCAAGAATTCGTGCAAACACAAGTCTCCCCTGAAAAGAACTTTGAGTTGAATATTAGAAGAATTTCTTGCCTTCCTGATGTCCTCCTTGGATCTCCCTCTTTTCAGAGTGTCTCCATCAGAACGAGGTTGTCATGTTTGTAAGTTCTTATGGTCATCACGTCATCTAGCAAGGTGGATACCTAACGTTTGTAAACTCTGACATAACAAAAAGTCCTAGGCATATAAGAACACTAGTTTCTGTATATATAGAAAAATAAAAAGAAAGAAACATAAATGAAATGTTCTGAAGGTAACCTGATCTGTAACTACATTTGTAAAAATCTCTTCCATTAATTTAACATTTTAGTATTTACTCATTATGGGGGCTGACCAAATAGCTCAGAGGATTAAAGCACCAGCTAGCAGGCACAGGAGCCTGGGGTTCAATTCCTGGGCCAGCCTGCCATGCTGGCCCTACCCTGGAGGCAGCTCAGACAGCAATTGAGACTGGGAGTGGTGGCATGTGCCTGTAATATCAGCTCTTTGGAGGCTGTAAACAGGCGGATCACTACAAGTCAATCTAGTAGTGGGACCCTGAACACCCTGTTGGGACTTTCCTAAAATAAAAAAATAAAAAAATTTACTCATTATGATTTAGATTTTTGTCTTCCTAGATAATTACTGACATTTCTATACTTGAGCATCCCATTAAAACAATTTGTAAAACAACTATATGCCCTCATTCAGTAGCCAACACTTTCAGGCTGGAAATAAATTTGTTTGTTTATTTATTTATCTATTCCATTTCTGATTTTGTGAGAACATTTATATAGGTAACTTTTTAAAAATAACATACCATTATCAGAGAAAAACACATTTCAGTGGTGCATTTATCTCTTTTCTGTGACTAGGAAGAAAAACTCAACACCCACAACTTAAAGGAGAGTTTGTTTGGGCTCATGGTCTCTGCGCATTTAGCCCACCGTAGCTGGCTCCAAGGCAAAGCCTGCCTGGCAGATGAGCCTGGCGGAGGAAAGCTGTGCAGTGCATGCTGGCCAGGAAGCAGTGCAAAGAAAAGGGCTGGATGACGACCTACTTTTCCAAGCCATGCCCCCAGCCTCTTTGAGACAAGCCCTATCACTAAATGTAAGGCTGGGGGAATGGGAGCAGGACTAGGTTTAAAGCATTCAAGAACCTAACTCAATAGAGAAAGATTACAGGTATAAAAAACGTAAGACTTATTAATCTTGAGCTGTTCCATTGGCTTTTGTATTATTTGCAATGAAAAAAAATGGAAAAATATGACCAGCTGCACAATTTTCACTGTATGTAAGAAAGCATCATCTGCCCTGGATTGGTTTGAGAAGAAAGAGTGTAAGAATCTAAGTCATGCTGCCAAGCAAGCACAAGGTCTTGAGTTCGATCCCCAGTTCTAGAAAAAAAAAATGTAAGTCTTGTAGTTGTTGCTAAAAGAAAATTTGTTGAAGGAATATCTAAAAGTGTTAAGTGCCTTAAATATTTTGCTTTAAAAAAAACAAAGTGATCTACAGACCAAGACTTGAGTGACAACCCTGTACAGAAAGTTATAAACTGTAAGCTATTTCATATGCAATATTTTTGTGAAAATTGGACTCATAATGTCAAAACATAACGTCTTAGTTACTTTTCTCTTTGCTGAGACAGAATACCTGGCACCAGAAATTAAACGAGGAAAGGTTTTCTCAGTCCACAGTTTGTAGAGATTTGATTCCATAATCCAGTGGCTCCAAGGCAAGGTGGCTTGGCCGAGGGCCACCACAGAGGACAGAAATTCACGGCAAAGCAGCCAGGAGAGATAAGACTTTCTGTCTCTGGGCTGGAGAGGCAGCTTGGTGGCATAAGCACCGGTCTGGCAAGAGCAAGAAGCTAGATTTGATCCCCATTACCACATGCCACACTGGCCACTGAAACCGGGTGTGGTGGCACATGCCTGTAATCGCAGCACTGGGAGGCTGAGACAGGAGAATCACTATGAGCCTGAGCTGCATAGTGAGACCTTGTCCCAAACAAAAACATAAAAGACTTAAAAAAATAACTCAGTCCCTTATATTATACACAGGCTAATGGCCCTAGGGTGGATTTAACACTCACTTGCTTAGTCCCAGCATTGGAGCATGAATCAATCACAAACTCTTGATTTGGCCACCTCTAAAAAGCTTTCCCCCAATGACTGAGTGGTGTTCATATAGGACATCTAGACACAAGCCACAACACATAGAGCAGTTTTGCTTTGGAAGATATAAAAATGTCAGACACACACATGCACACACACACACACACACACACACACACACACACACACACCACATTTATCCATCTTTCTAATTGTATTGCTCTGAAGATAAATTATAGTATCTCTGGAGGTGTAGCCTAACCATGTGAGCTTTATGAGAACACTCATATATTTCTTTTTTGGGGGGGGGTCTTTTTGAGACAGGGTCTTGCTATGCAGTTCAGGCTGGCCTTGAGCTCAGTTTTGTAGCCCAGGCTGGTCTCGAACTCTCACCAATCCTGCCTCAGCCTCCCGAGTGCTAGGATTACAGGTGTGCGCCACCACGCCCGGCTACTCATATATTTCATATCCTTCAACAATTTTTTTAAGCTGGGGAAGGACTTGAAGTTTAATTGCCCTGTTTTACTTTTGTAATTCTTTACTAATTCTTTGGCAATGGACAATAAAATATAAATAGCACAGTAATTTCTGTGCATGTATGAACTTTGTACAACTTGTCACATTGTTTTCCTATAATTTATCTCCTGAAGGGCAAAGAAAAACCTCATCTATCTTCGTATCCCAGCATCTTGCAAAAGAAGTGGAACATAATGGATTTTTCAATCCATTATGCTTTCCAGAATAAGCCACTTTGCAGACTTTTGAAAATAACAGCTCCTTTCATATAGCTTGAAAAGGTCAAGGTCATGTATCTACTAACACCAAGGACCCTAATTTATAGTTAAAGCCTTCCTTTGACATCAGTTCAAGGACATTAACTGGAAGCACTGCATCACGTGATGTAGATGTGGATTTTTTTTTTCAAACAAGAAAACCAGCCTGAGCAACCTTTAAAATCTACATAGGAGATGTGATCGACATATACTGAATGCTTAAACTTTAAGAAATGATTACAGTAAAAGACAGTTCCATAGCCTGGCGTGGTGGCTCATGCCTGTAATCTCAGCACTCGGGAGGCTGAGGCAGGAGGATCGGTGCGAGTTCGAGACCAGCCTGGGCTACAAAAGTGAGCTCAAGGCTAGCCTGAACTGTATAGCGAGACCCTGTCTCAAAAAAAAAAAAAAAAAAAAAAAAAAAAAAAAAAAAAAAAAAAAAAAAAAAAAAAAAAAAAAAAAAAAAAAAAAAGATAGTGCCATTACTTCCCTCCAAAACACTCCGGCTTGGTTCAAACACACTCATTCCATCCTTTTTAAAGCAGAGCTAGAGTTTCTCTTTGATGAGTGTCTTTAAGGCATGATCAAAGATATACTGAAAGTTATTGGCAAATGCCATCTACTGGAAAGGCACACATGTAAAGAAAAAAAACAATTGAAATGTGTCCTCATCTACCTTTCTCATCAGGTCTGGCACCAAGTGAGTCCTGGCTCTTCCTCAAAGTCAAAGTGAGCATGAAAGATAAATGTTTTTAAGCAATTCCCAAACTCAAAATAGCCCTGACAGTTATGACAGTACAAATAAAGATACTCAAAGAAAAGGACTTTAGAATTACTTCAAGAAGTGTCAAGAAGGCTAGATATGTGTGTTTGAAACAAGGGGGAGTATCAACGTGCATTTGCTATAATAAATGGAATATATGGTAAACATTTACCATATATTCTATTAACACTTTTTATGTTTATGAAGTTAACAATCTGCTAGATCTGTTCGCACCCATGATTAATGAAATGATCATCCTACCCCACTTCATAAACTGATTGAGCATTACAGCTGTACTATCCAGATTGTAAAAATCAGCTTCACAAGTACTTACCATTTTTAAGTCGAAATCCCCAAACACAACAAACTCCTAAAATAGGGACAATATTGGCTGTAACTTGGTTGTCCTCCTGTGAACAAGGCTTACCAGGAGAACAGGCAGCTGCAGAAAATGGCAAAGAATGTAGAGTGGGATCTACAGTAGCATGGGTCCCAACAGTGTCAAAATCAAATGAATTAGACTTGGTAATACTGTACAAACAGAATGTTCACATCACTTTCTTTTTGACTGATTTGAATAGGTTGTTCTTGCAACATTTTTGCAAGCATAAACTAATACAGGAGAATAATAAGCTCCTTCCACAAACTGTGAGTGACGATGTTGTCAAAAGACAGTATCATCAACACTTTGTTAGTGGAGCTGTGGTCCCAAGACTACCTCTGTCTGGGTCACCTAGGATGTTATTGGAAATGAGAACTCTGAGACCCATTCTTACAGCTAGTGAATCAGAATCTGCATTTTATTTTAGAAAGGTCTTCAGGGGATTCACCCATATACTAAGTTTTCAAAAGCACTGCTTTATCCCAGAGCACCAATGATGCATGTGGCCCTTAATAAGTTTTGAAGAGCAAATAAAACCATAGCGATGAAAATGTCAGTAGAAGACAATCTATGGCCTGCTCTTTCCCAATGAGCAATGAGCTAATGTTTTAGGATATTTTAATAGCTTTAAAATTAAGGACAACTTAGTTCTTGTATGGCTCCAAAGGAACTCCCAGTTATACTTTGCCCAATTTTTTTAAAGACTATTGAATTCCCTAAATTAGCAAATACTTCAGATAACCATAACTATTGTCTGTACTTCACTGTTTAACCTGGTCACTTACGTGTTACCAGTTTTTGACTTTTTAATTCAAAAGTTCTATATTTATATTTTCCCCAAAGACAAACAATTCCATTGTTTTTAAGCTGTATAATTAAATTTGAACGAAATCTACAGATATGTGCAATTTTTCTTTCTGGAAGGAAAGTCAAGAGTGGCCCTGGGAACTTGACCCTAAGTTTGAAGAAGCAAGCAAAGTCCTCAGGGTGGGGGAAGAAAGGAGTTCCTTTTGTTTTGATTTGTCCTGCTTTGCTTCCAGCGTGATTTATTTGCAAACCCCTTATTCAATACTGTTGAGAAAAAGTGCCTCACAGCCACCTGAGGGTTTTATTGGAGCTTCTCTTGTGCGTCTTGGCGTGTTCTGGCTGGTGTGGACGAGCCCGTTCTTAACGACGCAATTTTTCAGAACCACGGACAGCGCCCGGGCGCCGGCTCCCAGCTCGCTGAGGGCCGAGCCTTCGGGAAGAGATGGCGAGAGAATTTTCAGCGAGCCATTTAGTCCTGTGTTAAACCAACACACCTCCACTCCCGCTTTTTCTTTACCCTAAGAGAATAAACACTGTTAAGTATAGCTCCTCCTGCTCGGCGAGCCTTTCTCCCTGCACAGTAAAATCCCTGCGGCGCAGCTAGGATGGTGCTGGCCGGAAGCGAGGAATTTTGCAAGAAATGTGTTGACCCCTTGCTGCAGCATCCAGCAGTAGTGGTCTTGTGCTGTGGTCACTAGGCTTCAGGGTGGGAGGGGGCCGAGAATATGCGCCTGGCACTTTCTTTCTCTTTCCCTTGTCAGCAGCTCTCCAGAGCGGAGCCTGTTGCTGGCCCGGCCAGCTCTCCCCTCCTCTCGGTCTCACACTCAGCCCGGCCAGACACGTCTGCATGCGCGCGCGTGTTTGCACATTCGTTCTCCTGCAAATTCACAGGCGTGCGCGCACGCACTTTGGGGACGGGGGTCAGATCCCCTGTCTGCACCAACGGACATTGACACACGCAGGCCGGGAAAGCGTGTCGCTGAGGTCGTGTGTCCCCACGCAGGGCACCAGAGAGCGCCTCGTGCGCAGATGCTGAAGCTATCGCGAGCAGACACATCGGCCACCCTTTAGTCTGCGGGCTGGAGCCCATTTCCATGACAACAGGCATGGAAGGTGAGACACTGCCGCCTGTGACTTACTCCCCCACCCCCCACCCCTTCCCTGCTGCATCCGCCAGCATTCGCAGGCTCGGGCGCAAGGCCGGGAAGGGGCGCCCTCAGACTCCCGTCTTTTCAAAGCATAGTGGTGGTGGAGTCGGGAAGGAGGGAGGGAGGGATGCAGGTCAAATTCTGAGAAGGGCCCTGATGCTTCCGCGGTTGCTGTTGCTGTTGTCAAAAAACAACAAACAAAATGTTCTGTGGGGAGACTGCCGATGCTCCTCCCATAACGTTTGGTAGGAAGTTTCTATGCTTCCTCGGTTTAATACATAGAATATGGGAACTGGAGACAACCTGGACAGAATCCTAAGGATGATGTAGATTTCTCTACTGAAACGCTGTTTAAAATTTTTCAGACCAGAGCTTTGCAAAGAATCAGTAAGGGAGGAGCTATCTAAAATGCTCTTAAAAGACAAATTATCTTAAGGTTGAAATCCGAAAGGTTTTAGGGTGGATTCTGGAAGATCCCAAGGTTTGGATCTCTGAGAAACTCTGAAACTTATACATTGCAACATGATGAAGACATCTGGGTTTGTAATTTAAGATTTTTCTTTGATGTAAATACATTTCATTCCTTACAATTAACTAGCTTTGCGCAGATGTAGCCTCAATAACGCTTCTTTTCTCTCCTTACCTTTAATAGGATTTAATAACTTTTCTATGTGCTGTGGGATGTGTATAGACGGGAGGATCATTTCTCTGTTGGATATTCTCATACGTGTCATCTCATGAACTTATGAATGTCAAGCCATTAGTAGCAGAAATTCTTGTATCTAATGAGCTGCATGAACATAATTTTTACCCACAACTCACATTTCACTTTAATAACTATTCCAGATTTAGTATATGAAATACCATTACTAGATAAATACAAGGGACTATAAAACCTGTTGAGTAAAATAAAGATATAGAAGGTTCTTTTCAAAAAGCTGAGTTCATGCATTTTTAGCATTGGTTTCTTCAATTATGTACTGTTACATGCAAATCAAGTAGCTATGTGTTTATTTGATGATATATGCAAATCAAGCAGTTCTGAGTGAAATTTTGTATTTCCTAATTAGGAAATGTATTTCAGAGAAGAACTAAATACAACCTACGTTTATGTATACAAAAGACTATATATCAGGTACAAAAATTCTGTTGTTGCTTGATTACCTGTATGACTGATCATTCATTGGTTATTAACTACAAAGCAGCTCTGTGGGATTTGGGCCTTTTGATATCTACAGGTACATCCTTGGCTTAATCCTATGACTCATCACAACCTACAGATTTCAGTGCTTCCTATTTGCTGTGAAAGAACTCATGTGCCTTCAACCCAGCTGCTTGTTTTTGAAGGGCCTAAGCATGAGTTTGGTGAATATGACTTAATGCAGTGCTCGCCTATCTACAATAGTACTGGAAAAATACAGTTATACATTTAAGTTGTGGAATGCTGATAATTCTACCCATTTTGTGGCATAGTATATTTTAAGTTTTACCACTACTCAGTGGCACATTCTCTCTTTTTGAAAACATCATTTATTTTCCTCCATTTTTCTCATATTTTAATATATAGACTTTTATTTTATAATCTAATTTTGTCTCTTATTTGTCCTCCCTTCTAGTGCCCAATAAGCAGGACATAAGGATGACGATTTCCTCCTAAGGCAGCCACTGCAATGTCTCCTGTGCAAAACAGAATCATGTTTTGTTTCTGATCCTATGTCCAGCTATACTGAAAATCTATCTTTCCTCCTTAGTTATTGAGCATTTTAGATAACTTATTAATTATGAAGATATTGGCATGATTGTGGAGCTCTTCTATTTATTTTAAATTATATTCCATTCAGGTTTTTATAGTACATCATGCTCAGTATCAAAAGCTACCATGCTCAGCTCACCTAAAAATATATTTTCAAAAAGTTTAGACTTGGTGCTGAACAAGGAGAAGCTGTTCATTTCCAAAAATCAAACAAAATGGAAAATTTGAATAATGATTTCAAAATTAGAACCTGACATACCAGCATCCTTAGTGCTACAGATAGGTGTTAGACTACCAAGATTGCTGAATGCACTGCAGGACAATTGCTTAACTTGTAGCTTTATTCACGTTTGTAGAAGCAGCCTGCGGCAATAGCCAGGCTTTTTCTTGGTCTCTCAATATTACCTTTTCAATTGCTCTTCATGACCTCTAGTAGAAAGTTAGGATAAATTAAAGTTTGTTTTTCATTTTCAGATATTAATAAAAATCTGTTCTTTCTCAACCCCAAATTTTTATTAAAAAGGAAAATTTCACACCCCTTTGAACTCTGGCTAAATTTACTTGGATTTTCTTTTGAAAATTGAATACATGGCTGTGACCTTATTATTAAGATGGTAACCCCTACAATTTAACCATCTGCCCTGTGTGCAGGAAAGGCATAGTTGACCAGATTTCCTCGACTGCTTAGCACCATTGCCTCATCAGCCCCTGTGCCTGGATCTCCTTTATTTGGTGTCCGTGCCCCAACGCACCAGTGTTAAATGCCAGACCCAAGGCCTGCTATTCCTCACAGCAGACCTTCCATCAGCACTGCAGAATTCAGCAGTGTGTCAAGGCCACTTTCTGGAACCCTGCCTTCCTTTGTTCCAGGTGCACTTCCTACTCTGAATTTATTCTGGACCCCAGATGCTTTTAATATCACTCCAACTGTTCTTTCTTTGGAGGATGGCCTTTGGGGGGGGCATAGTGACTTAGTGACAGTTTCTTCCAGTTCCAATCCCATCTGGTAACTCCCAACAACACCTTAGCAGAACTACAACTAAACTGACCGCTAGATTAATCTGCTGCATGTCTTCCCAGCTTCCTACAAAACAACACTCAAATATTTGTGTGCACCTACTGCCTTTGATATTTTCTTTTCCAGGCAAGCTCAGTAATTCTTCATTTCTCTTAACTTTGATCTGCATATACTTGTACATACTGGGCTCTCTTCACCCTGCATGGATTCTTCCACACACATTTCATTTGATCACCATCCCCTTAAAACAGTTGCCTTGCTAGAAATTTCATATGGAACACCGTGATCCAGAATGTGCCAGACAAGACCACCACAGATTCACTCACCTCAGAACTAGCCACTCTGTTTCCTTTCTAAGCCTATATTTTGCTCTTAAATTACTGTGGTTAATGAAAATATTATTTTCCCACTTGTCCAAGCTTAATAGTGATCACTGATGCCTTTGTCTCCATGTCCCTCAATTGCCAAATCCCATACATAGAACTCCAATCATATAAATATATTCAAGCACATACTCTTTTCCACAATATGATCATGCAGGTCAAATTCCTTCTCCACTGAATAATCTCTTTCCCATAATGTCCTGCCCCCCCTAATTTATGTCTACTTCAGTTTCATTATCCAACTCCAAACCACCTTTCCAATATTTTGTTTCCCACAGTGCCCTTTGCTTGGAACAAATTTCATACACTCTTTTGTAAATGAATCCCATGCGTTTCTGTTTTGCATTTATTATCATGTTCTTCCGCCCCCCCCCCCAATCTTAATCCTTCACTCTTTCAAAATTTAGTTCAGGCAGGTGCAGTACTGCACAACTGTAATCCTCGGCATGAACATCACCATGAGTTCAACACCAGCCTGGGATACATAAGGAGTTCAAGGCCAGCCCAAACTACTGAACTATATAGCAAGACACTATCTAAAAAAAAAAAAAAAAAAAAAAAAAAAAATATATATATATATATATATATATATATATATATATATATATATATATATATATATATATATGGGGCCCGGCAGGATGGCTCAGTGGTCTAAAGCGCCTGCTTGGGAAAGCTTGGGCCGCTTCAGAGACCGCGGTTTGATCCCCGGCACCACATGCTGCACCAGCCCTGCTCTTGGGGCAGGCTGAGCCAGCCATAAAAATGAGTGAATAAACAAAGGCTCTGAAACAAGAAATAAATAAATAAATAAAATTTAAAAAAAATTCTTTAAAGAAAATAGATTCAGTTCAAATACAACCTCTTGCATGAGAAAATCTCCTGACTGCCCAAAAGCATGAAATTTCTGTTGCCTTTAAATTGGCTTTTCTTCTCTGAAGATTTTTCATCAAGATGTTAGAGAGAATAGCATCAACTCCATATGGTTGCTGTGATGATACAATAATAGAAATAAAGCACTATTTGATACACAGGGGACACTGAATACAAGTTTATTTCCTTTTTCCCATTTTTATTTCCCCTGTAGAATCCTACATTGTTTCATTCTTTTTGAGCCTACTTTTTCCTCCCTTACCAGTCAGAATCTGTTTAAAGATTTAAGAATATAATCACATTGTTAGGCAAGTGCAGGGACCAAGGTTCAATCCCCAGCAACATATGCCACGCCTGGCTCCCCGATACACTCAGCTGGACACAAGTCCAGGCATGTTGGTACACGCTTGTAATTCCAGCACTGGGGAGGCTGGACAGGAGGATCACTACAAGTCTGAGCTGCACAGTGAGACCCAGTACCAATACATAAATACAGTTTTTGATTTTCAAAGCACAACTTGCATCTTTGATGTATATCAGTTATTTACTGATTAGAGCTTGCAGATTTGTTGCACATAAACTGCCAAGTCATATGTCTCACATGTGAGGTTGGTACATCTCCCCTCTCTCAAAGTTAAATGTAGGACTTTTGGAAACATTCATATTACCTTCTATGTTCCAGTTTCAATAGAGAAATCTAGTTAGCAGAGTTGTTTTGAATTTTGATTCTGTTAGCTACCTTAACATGTGATATGTTTAATGATCATCACATAATTACATCAATTTAGTCACTGTTCAAACATCCTGATGAGGACGTAGATAAAGCTAGATCTTCAGGACCCTGCAGAACTGTCTCTGTAGCTATGGAATGTAAGGTAGTCTGATGAACTATGGATCTGCGTAAAAATACTGTTGTCCAGGCATAGTTCACATCTTCCTGACAACCATCCCAGGGGACACTGTGCCATACATTGCCCCAAACATTATGCTAGTCCATGCTGCTTCCCTCATTCACTTGTAGAAGTAAACATTCAAGGCTGAAAGTGAGTTTTTCATTGTCTGTGGTTTGGGCCTGGACTGCCCACCAAAGGCCAAACATATTGAAGGTGTGCTGACAGCCTAGGGTACCATCACGGGTGGTGGAGCAGTTGGACATAGGGTCTCATGGAAAGAAGTGGGCTTGTCAGAGAAAGGATCCCTGCCCCCCCTTTCCCTCTCTCCATTCCTGGCCTGTGTGAGATGACAAGTCCTGCTATGCCGCACGTCCCTACAATGATCTACCTCCTCCCACAGGCCCACGCCAACAGGACCAAGCAACTGCTGACTGAAACTTTCGAAATTGTAAGCCACAATAAATTTTTCTTCCCCTTAAATTTGATTTTTTTTTCAGTTATTTTGCCACAGTAATGGAAATCTAGTGCACTATTGATTACTACAGTACATTCATGTCAGCTTCCAGAGACTTCTTAAACGTTGATAAATTACGTATTAAATACAGATTAATTGTGCATCAGCAAAATATCCTTTCCACAACTCCCCATTATTCCAGAAAATGGAAACATTTGTCTGACTGTACCCTTATCCCCGATATCTGTCTTCTGATCAGTAATTTCTGGGGGGTCCAAGTTATAAATTATCTGGTCCTATGAGTTTTAACTCATTTAATGTTTCTAGGCATTATTCTACTTCATTGTCATCATTAATGCTGTTTGACTTTTCTGTTATTCTTAGAGATTATCCTATCTTGGTTAAAAAGATAAAAATAGATTAAGTAGTTCTGTCTTTTCTTTGTCCTGGAATGCCATTAAACCATTTTATACAATTAGGGGTTTAGGGGCCCAGCAGGATGGCTCAGTGGTCTAAAGCCCCTGCAGGCGGCTTCAGGGACTGCGGTTTGATCCCTGGCACCACATGCTGCGCCAGCCCTACCCTGAGGGCAGGCTGAGCCGGCGATAAAAATAAATGAGCAGACAAACAAAAGTTCTGAAACAATAAATAAATAAATAAATATTTAAAAAAAACAATTAGGGGTTTAATCTTTTAATTAGTTTCTTGATTTGGACGTATCAGCCACAAAATTCCAACTTCTACTTCGGCGCTTCGCAATGGCTATGTCTTCATACTTCAACTCTCCTCTACCAGATGATTTCATGGTTCCATCCTTGACATTATTCAAGCTTCTGATCAAATATTTTCCCCCTGGGAAAGCTTTTGATGACCTCAAAAGTGAAAAGCACACCCTCAGTCTACCACAATCCTCTTTTCACTTACTTTTCTTTCACAGCATGTATGATTTTGATTGCCTGGAGATTATATCTATATCTATATCTATATCTATATCTATATCTATATCTATATCTATATCTATAGAATACACACATACATATATATGTATATATACATATATAATAGAGTTAGACATTTTAAAATAATTATGTGGAGCTCTTCTACTGGGACTTGATGCTCAGTATGACAGGGACACATTGTTATGAAAGTCACAATTGTATAGCACCAAAGATAATGCCACACAGAAAGGGTATTCCATATATATTTGTTTAATGAATAAGTCTGAAAAATATTATTCATTGCCTTAAGTTCTTTCAACTCTTTAGGCTTCCTGACAACCTGTTCGAAGTTTCTGATCACTTTTCACTATTTTCTGCAGTTAGACTACACTTCTATATTTGTATGGATAACATAGAGTGGTTATAAATCACTTAATGTTGTGTAATAACCATTTGGTTAGCCCTTAAAGGTACTTAAAAAGAAATGATTTCATTCATCAGCTAAGTGATTCTGTATATTATTCATTTTCTTTTCCCCTACCTGATGCCAAAAGCCTTTGAAGTATCTTATAATAATCTTCTTGGGTAACATGACATTCATGTAGAGTGTAGAACACGGACAGAGGAAGGAGGTATAATTACATCATAAATATTGATGTAACCAAAGTCACTACAAATGAATACATAATTTAACTCTGCACTTCCAGGAGCAGATTAATGTCAAAATAATACAGTAACTATACCATTTCTTAGAAACCTTAAGACATTAGGAAGATCCACTTTCTCTACTTTTAAACACTCAAGTCCTATGAGTTTTCCTGAGAAGGCTACATTGGCCAATTTGATAGTAAAAGCATGAACACCAAAAACAGTTAGTGAATTTTTATGGCAATCTTCAAGGCCACTTTGAAATTAAATGCAATTTTCTTATTCATTTAATTTTAACTAAATATATTTTCTGGATAGTTATAAACTTGATTAAAAGAACTTGCTTTTTAGAAAATAATACTTCACTCACTCATCAAAAACTATATTCCCCCACAGATTTATTTTAATTCAAATCAGACATTTATTAGATCCCCATAATGTGCCAGGAAATAGGGTAACTATTTTAGAAATAATTCTTTTTTCCTACTAAATCACATATTGCCTAAGACTCTAAGCAGGAAGCACTATCTGGCATAACCCTACCCTTAGTTCTAACCCTAACCCTAATTAGGAAAATAATTTATTTCTGAAGAAATAAATGGGTGAATATTTTCAGCTAAATCTAGACAATATCATTTTTGGTTGGTTGGTTGGTTGGTTGGTTGGTTGGCTGATTGGTCCATTTTTGTGGGTTGATGGGTGTTACTGTAATGAATATTGTGGTTTAATTATTGATCAAGAAACAATTGATATATCTCCTCTAGGGTTAAGCTATGACCTTGTATATGCCTACTATGATTTTTTAAAAATATGTAAGTAAATTTATCTAATACTCTAGCTATAATCAACATAAACTATTTCTATTTGTTGGTAAAATGAACTCAGCAGAAAACAAACAATTCGTTAAAATTTCACAAGTGTTTTTAACTTTTGTGATGCCAGTTGTTGTAAGCTAGACACTCCTGGAAGCCAGGCCATGGGAGAGTTTGGCACATCCCTTGGTTACTGAAGAATGCCCTTGGGTCCTCACTTGCAGAAGGGTGGAGAATCAAGCAGGGATGGGTTGGAGTTGAGCTACAGTGTAACCCACATGGAATGTTAGAGATGAAGTGTCACTCCTTTTTGAGTCCAGACAGGCACACCTGCCTGCTACCACCTCAGTAGTATATGACCTTCCCTGGGAAGGGCCATGACCTTGGGTAAGGTAGCCATCTGCTGCTGGGGCTGTCTCTGAAAGAAGCTGAGAGCTCAAAGCTGAAGCTCTCCCAGTCTCCAGGCAGCAGGACCTTCATAGGAGGAAGCCTATGGGCATACCCATAATTAATTGAGCATTCATCTTCACATCTGATTATAAAATATAAATATAAATTTCGACTAGGCAGCTTTATGTGCCCACCAAGGGCAGTCTATAACTGCCACAGTGCAAGTAGTACCTCCAGGGCTAGTTTGAGTCTGATCAATATCTGGTGATGTTTTGCAACATCTTTTGTGACTGAAGTCAAGAAAACTTGAAAAGATGCTAAATATTTATTTAGGAAACATCTTCCTGCCCAGTACCACACCAGGATAAAACTGAACTGAGTCCAATTTTGTACCTAGGCCAAGTGCTGACACCAGCAGGGATTCTGAGGAGCCACAAGAATGTTCCTGTGAACGATGAGTAGTACCTACTGTGGCAATTCTTCAGCTAAGATGAGCGTCAACGAAGTCTCCACTTTCTCATTGACTCTGGAGCAGAAAACTGGCTTTGCTTTCGTTGGGATTTTGTGTATCTTTTTGGGACTTCTCATTATCAGATGCTTCAAAATTCTGCTAGACCCATATAGCAGCATGCCTTCCTCTACATGGGAAGACGAAGTGGAAGAGTTTGACAAGGGGACTTTTGAGTATGCACTTGCATGACAGTCTCAGCTTTCCCCTTGTTATGGTTATGCCAGTGGGACAAGCAGGGGCAATTGTCGTGATCACCCTGGGTGGGCTAGACAGGAACTCATTTCATTCACTGAATTCAATAAACATTTGTGATTGACTTGTCTGCTAACTTGTGTAAATGATGACCCATTACTGGGATTTCTTATTCTTTTCCCTATATGGAGATTTCTAATGACACAGCAGCATACACACATAAGCCATCCCTGTCAAGCAAGTTGCTACTCCTTTTCTGATGCTAATGCTATGCTGGAAGCCTCCTCCAGCTTTCTTCTCCCAGCAGCAGAGCTCAGGTCCTCTCTCTGTTGCCCAGACTCCAGATAGCTCTACCTAAACATGAGGGACCTTCAGTCCAAAGAACAAATAGAATAGCAGTTTGAGACTGGCCAAATAGCTTAGCAGATTAAAGCACCTGCAAGCAGGCACAGGGCCCTAGGTTTCAATCCCCAGGTCTGCCTTGAGGGCCCCGCCCCCAGGGCATGCAGAGATGGCACTTGAGACTGGGTGTAGTGGTGTGCACCTGTAATCCCAGCTGTTGGGAGGCTGTAACCAGGTGGATCACTACATGTCCGAAGTAGTAGTGAAACCCTGAACACCCTGTAGACCCTTCCCTAAAATACGAAGAAGAAGAAGAAGAAGAAGAAGAAGAAGAAGAAGAAGAAGAAGAAGAAGAAGAAGAAGAAGAAGAAGAAGAAGAGCAGTTTTTATGAGATCAATGCTCTAATCCCTGAGCCATAGAGACCAATGTGTTTAAAGAACAGCCACAGGCCCAAAAGCTTCACAGGACCAAAACCAAAACCTCAGATCCACATTGTCTAAAGATTCTCCATAGTTACGCAACTCTGACCCTTCTAAGTTCTCTTAGCACAGTCTCTTATAATAAAAGTCCAAGTTCTCTGGCACAGTCTCTTGTAATAAAATACTTCGATCCAGGAATTCTTGGGATCTGAACCAGACCTGTCTCAGATTGATACTCCTTTCACTGTTCCTTGCATAAACAGAAAGAAAGCAGAATGTACAACACAGCACAGTAGAAAGAGTACTCTCCCAGAACACAAAATCCAGTCTCAGCTGTGGCGCCATGAGTTAGCTATGCGACCTTGGGCAAGACGTCCAATCTTTGTGAACTTCAGTGCCCTAAAAATGCTACAGAGATCCAAGAATAAAGATTTAAAATGTCATGAGACATTTTCAGACTAGAAGCTTAAATTCAAGAGATTTAAATTCTGATTTTGGCACCACACAGGAACTAGCTTTATGATCTAGAAAGTTACCTCAGGATAACAAATACATTATCCACATTTGTACAACAAGGCCAAGAAACCTACCCTGCCTACCTTCCCAGAATGTTGGGCAGAACACTGAGATTCATTGGATAAGTGAGCACCCTGAGAACCCTCAGACAGCATGAATATGTACTGAGCTGTCAGTACTTAGTGTCTTCTTCAAGATGTAGCAGAAGAGTTTCCCCAACCCTAAGAAGTATAGCCTTTGTATGTTATTCGATCTATATTTGCTCAATTTAAAAAATGGAAAGATAGAATTATATCACCTCAAATGTCTTTCCAGATACACAGTTCTGGTTCTCTCTGCTCACTGCATGAAAGAATATAGCAAGAAGTAAATTAATACAAAAGCATTCGTGGTGGGAGAGACTGCAGAACAGTCAAATGTGCCAAGAAGAAATAAGACCAATATGTACTGAAAGCATTAAATTAGGCACTTTCTACTTATCTGATATACTTAGGCTTCTTCTGAATTTTGGACACAATTTCTATTTTATCTTAGTTTCATACATAAGGAGCACAGTCAAAAAAGATTAAATTACTCCTTGAAGTGACCAAGTTGGGGATGCTTGTGTTGGGAGTTGAACCGGAGAGATCTAAGTACTTCTCACTCCCGGATACTGTCCTCCACACTTCCACATCTACCACCATGGGTACCACTTGGGGCCACGTGATTCCAACACTGACCATGCCATGTGTTTCCCTGATGCTTTCCACCTCCTGGTAGACTTAGAACACATCTGTGTTGATTGAGACTCTACTGGGCATAACTTTCACCTCAAGTTGCCTCTGTAATTAATTCTAACCTATACTTCCAATGCAGCCCATGGAGAGAAGAAAGCCATTAAGGTATATGATAGGCAGCCAAGGGGTTCTAAGTCTAGTCATGATGCTGGCTAACTAGAACAAAGACCTCAAACCAGGGTTTTATTATTTTATTAATAAAACATAGGTTGTATTAATTCATGAAGAAAGGAGTGGCTTGAGGATGAGTGACCATGAGAATGTGGGAAGTAGGTGAGTGCTGTGAACTGGGCTGAGTCTGAAGCCTGAAATCACCTCTGCAGTTGCAGACAGAAGGATGTGGAGAAAGAGTAATCTGCATGACACAACTGAGGCAGTATCTAATGTTTCTGGGTCAGTGCTAGTTCTGATGTGTAAGCTTTCATGCCCTGGGAAATCACAGCCTCTCATCTAGAGGCTCAATCCCGGCCAACATCATGGGAAATGGCTCTGCATCCTACCTGTACCACACGTGTTTTATTTGGGAGCTACAGGGTGGGGAAACACTTCCCTGTTGGTTTGCTTCCAAGACTACCATCAGCACCTCCACTGCACCAAGTTGCACTCCTTAAATCAAAGGCAAAAGGAAAAGTCCTAGCCAGCTCTGCACACATCATTATTGGAAATAGGGGTGGGTTCCACCAGGATGGAGATGACTGCTTTTCTTTCCACGAGGGCCCTCCAGGTGGTCCTGTGCAAGATTCCAAAGCCATACACTTATCAGCCACCTCTGCCCCTTCCCAGGAGCCTTGTCAGGGAGAACAGGCAAAAAGATAGAGGCATTCCTGTTACATTGCCCACCACTCCACAAGGCCTAAATTAGGTCCACTCTTCAAGTCTAACTTTATGGATGGTTTAATTTTGTCCAACCTCCACAAAATCATCTCCCATCTGTTCTAGGAATACTGAATTCCTTTAATAAAGAGCAAAGACTTTCATTGCACCGTTAAAGATAAAATCCCTAGAATGAAAATGTCTGGTTGATGTAAGACCAAGACTAAAATTAATTCACACTGTCCTGTAGTCAGCCAGGCAGACAGCAAAGATGTGGTATTGGTGGCACTCTCAGCCTCTGGTAGAGGAGAGGAAAGTAGGGTTTGGACAGTGTCAGTTCATAGCTTCTACCCCAATTCAATGGCCAGCACTTATTTTGACCTCTAGCTTCACTCCAATTGGGCACAAATCCAATCAAAACAACCAGCTTCACTTCAAACCTGAAATGTTTCTAATGTCTGTATCTAAAGGACTTCTACTTAGAAATTAGAGCCCTTGGGTGCATAGATAAATGTCGTACATTGGTGACCCTTAACAGAAAATTGAATTATAGAGACTTCTTTGTAATTCTCTGTGTCTTGGATATAACCTCATGACATCAGCATCAGCAACACACCATGAAACTTCCTAGGAGGACTCAAGGGTTTCCACTTAGGTACCTCCATACCCTTTTCTATAATCCTATGACTGCTTATCAATGGACTTTTTCTGCCTGTTCTAATGAGCAGAGGTGTTATTCTAAGTTCTAATGACTGATCTCAGAACCTCCAATGTAAGAACGTAGAAGCCACAAGCCAACTGTGAATACTGCTAGAATAGCAAAAGTCAAGACTGTGTGTATGCTGGTGCCAGTCAAAACCCTAGAACAAATTAACTCATGTAATCTTCACAACGTTCCATAGGGTTGGTAGCATGATTGTCCACAACTACATTTACAGATGAGAAAACAAAGGCAACAGGAAGAGTGAATAACAGGCCTGAGTTCACATAGGAAATAGCACGGCTGGAATATAAATTAAGGCTTTTAGCTGTGGAGTCTACTCTTAACTTCTCTATTGCACCACAATCGAGTTCCCAATGCAACTGGAAATCACTTGGGCAGATTCTCGTTAGGCCAGAGGAAGATTCATTCAATCATCCTGATTGAAAACCAATGACAGAACCTACAGGAGGGGATTGTCTGGACTGTCTGAATAATCAGGGACTAGAAGATTTGAGCAAAACTCAAAAACTAGGTTTGATAAAGACGTTTTTTTTTTTTCTCCAGTTGGAGACAAAGGGGTCATTCAGTAGTGCTGCTGCAAAGCATGTTTCAGTTTGATCCCTGCTGGAGAAAGGTTTCTCACCAGGGAGAAATCTCCGTAAATCATTGATTCTTCTCTTAACTGATCACTTCCCAAGCAAAGTAGAGCCAAGGCCATATTTAATAATTAAAGATAAAAATAATTTCTGATGCCATTTTCTAGTTATGCGATACTGAGACTACCACTGGAGGACTATATTTTAATACATCTCTGAACAATAGTCTCTAGAACTCCCCATAAATAAGACCAGCCCCGAATGACTGAAGCAATATTTTCTTTTCTTTTTTTTTTTTTTTTTTTTTTTTTTTTTTTTTTTTTTTTTTTTTTTTTTTTTTTTTTTTTTTTTTTTTTTTTTTTTTTTTTTTTTTTTTTTTTTTTTTTTTGTCTTTTTGAGACAGGGGCTCGCTATGCAGTTCAGGCTGGCCTTGAGCTCACTTTTGTAGCCCAGGCTGGTCTCGAACTCTCACCGATCCTCCTGCCTCAGCCTCCCGAGTGCTAGGATTGCAGGCGTGCACCACCACGCCCGGCAATATTTTCTTAAATAATTCCTGTTGAGCAATTTAATTCTCCTTATAAATTAAAGAAGCTTTATTTTATATCCTGCCTGAAAAGATTAATGGTTTACTAGTAGTTACTAGCTGATGTGGTACTTCAAGTTTCCTCAGGGCTAATGAATGGGCGGTCTTGTAACACTCTGCCAGGCCAATCACTACAAAGTCCTCTCTTTCAAGGAAACTTCTAACCAATAAGAAAAAGCCTACTGTTTGGCCTGAAAGGTAAGTGCCCCATAAATGCCTGGGCAGTGCTGTAGGTCACACTTCCTCAAAGCAGGCTCCTGAGTGGTAAGTTAAACATTTCTGGGGAGAGCAAAAACCACACTGAATACTATGGCATGAAGTAGATTTTGAGGAGTGGAGAAAGGGATGTCAGCAGCTCTGTAAAACCTAGAAAGATAATAGCTTCACTTATTTCACCACAAAGGGTTGTTTGAAAACTTAAGTTGGCATTCATTTTAGTCAAAGAATTAACTTTAATAATATAATGGAGGCAAGTCTTTGCCTACATGTAGCTCACTTTTCTAGAACTTCTTTTGAAAACCCAGATTTTTAAGGTATCACCAAGGAAGATGATTCTCAAGCAAGGGTTCCAAGAAGAGCTAATACTGTGATATTGTGAAAATTGCTGTGTAGCCTACTCACCTCATAATCAAATGTAAACCCTCAATTGTTGAGAGTATTTCATTAAAAAAGAGCCTTGGATCATAGTTATCTGATCTAAAAACAGCATAGAATATATGAGGGAACATGACATACCTCCCTTTCTCAAGTGTTTCTGTATTTTAAAGATTCTTTTACAGCACTTTTTATGCATAGATAGAGAAGGTGGGGCAAATGAAACATTTTCAAGCCTAGGACAAGTCACAAGAATTTATAGAGACATCATGTTGATGGGTTGCATTTTTTAATTAACATCTAAAATGTGATTTTTCATTTACTTCATGGGTAAAAAATATTTCTAAAAAAGAATCCATCACTTGAATCTGTATAGATTTTTATAAACTAGCACAAGTGCATTTAAAAAGAAGTTTTCAGTGTTCATTTTATTATCCTATAATGAATGTGCCTATAGATCATAAGAATGCATTACAGTTTCAGCATTTGGTGCTGTCAGCGAGTTTCGCTTCAGGCTGGGAGCATTCTCATCCATCCTAGCAGTACTCGGCTGCTAGAGTTATGTGTTCTCTGAAAGTTGTACTGATCCCAGCTACACAGAATTCATGCAAAACCACAAATACAGTAACATAGCAATGCCTCTCTTGGAGATTCTGTTCGCTGGAGCAAGGCTCCGGTTATATATTATAGGGTTTAATTGCTCAAGTCACTAAAGTCACTGGTATGCAGTTTTCAAGAAATTAACTTATAAATGTATGTCTTGTAGAGGAAAGCTATTCAGTCTCACTCTAACCTTACTTAAATGTGTTTGTATTTCTTGGGACAAATTTAATTTTCTTTTTCAATGACAGCTTTGACAAGCATCCTGAAGATTATGCGGGAGACAATGTATGAAAGAGCTCTCTATTGAGTTCCATCTAGGACAAAAGCCAGGAGCTCCATAATATAACTACATTAGTGTTTATTTCCAAGCAAAAATATATAGATCAAAAAAAAAAAAAAAACCTTTAAGGTTACTAAAAGGTGATAGCTCAGTCCAAAGAATCTATTTTGGAAGATGTCAATGAACAACTCTTCCAACGTATTTCTGGATTCGGTGTCCAGCAGTACTAGTCGCTTTCAAGTGCATGTCATAAACGAGGGGCAAGACAGCTGTGGTGCAGTAAATGATGACAGCGAACCACCCCACTATGAAGAGACCTCTTTTGGGGATGAAGCCCAGAACCAGTTGAGAATCAGCTTTAGGCCTGGCAATCAGGAACGCTATGACAATTTCCTGCCAAATGGAGAAACTGCTAAAACAGACTCCAGCTTTCATGCCTACGATACCCACACAAACACATACTACCTACAAACCTTTGGCCACAATACTGTGGACGCAGTGCCCAAGATTGAGTACTACCGTAACACAGGCAGCATCAGCGGGCCCAAGGTCAACAGACCCAGCCTGCTGGACATCCATGAGCAACTGGCCAAGGTAAGCTCCAAGGACGCAGAAGAGTATTTGGTCTTAGTCCTGCTGGTCTCCTCCTTTATAATCTCTGTATGTACAACTGTCAGTTCAAAAGGTCTATACCCAGACTGGGCATGGTGGCACATGCCTGTAATCCCAGCACTTGAGAGGCTGAAAACAGAAGGATCACTGTGAGTCTGACCTCCATAGTGAGACTCTGTAGACCTTGTACTAAATACATTTTTAAAAAGAGAAAAGCTCTACTCCTAAGCATCCATCTTTCTTACCCAAGTGTCCCTCATTCTCAGTGTGGAGAGATGCCATAATGCAGTGCTTCACAGATGTTCAGGGTCCTGAGATTGAGAGCTACAGAGCTACTCTGGAACTCAGACAGCACCTTCTACCCCATTTACAGTTACAGTGACTCCATTCACACTTGGCTAAACATGGCAAACTGAGAACTAACTGGGTCTGAAATTGTAAAAGAAAAAAATCTGGCCATATTTGTTGTAGTTAATACTGGGGATACCAGCCTTTCATGTGTTCATGTATTTTTTTTAAAAGCAAAATACTTTTCAGAGAAAGCAGAAATTTCTCAGAGTCAGCATTTATTTCCTCCTCTTTCAAACTTCGCCTGAGGCTCCAGGGCGCACCTCTGCATGCCACAATAAATTAAATTGAAACAGCGTAAGTGGCTGAACTTTGGTTTTTTTAAGGAATGCAGTCACCATTGCCAAACCTGTGAGAGGTACGAGGCAGGGCTTCCTCTAACCTTGCAGCACATCTGGAGCTTAGAATGTCTCCTCTGTAACTTGCTCTAAGCTATCTTGAGAGAGTTTCTCTCCTCATTCTCTCTTACCCAGTTTGCAATGAATATCATTCTTTATGGGACACAGCTTCATCCTCAGCTAGACTCCATGTCTTCAAACATAATTTATTCTTGCCAGAGTTTTGAGCAGATGACAAAAGAATGATTGCAACAGTTCCTTGAATATTTATTCATTTATTTGATAGGTTTTTTTTTTTTTTTTTTAATGAAGTGAGGACCCATTCCAGAGATTCTAGGAATTCTGCTCTCTGGAAAGACAGTAGTGAAAGACAAAATCTGCATTGTCGTTTGCTGCCTTTTCTTGTCTTTGCAGGCAGCATCTGTCCAAAACTTAGCTCCTGTGCAGCAGAGATTTGTGGTGGGACACTCCAGGAGGGCTCACATTCCTTTCCAGCCCCTGGTCCTGGTAAATTTTATTTGTCCTTCTGCTGTGTGGCAGATCTCTGGTAAACAGCCGGCTTCTTCACAGACCAAAGATTTCGACTTTATCTGGGGAATTTGGTGCTTTTTCAAAATAATTTAGTGCTGTGGCTGTTGAAGATAAAATGACCACTGGTGTTGAAGATTAGTGAGAAAGGAGGAGGTGTGGAGCTCCTGATCTCAGATTGCCACTTTCTTTTTTTAAGTGAGAAGGAGAGGAAAGGTGAATGACCAGAGAAAAGGGGACAGGGAAAGGCAAAAGTGGCTGATGGTGGAGGAGGGTGCAAAGGGTTTTCAAGTTCTAGATAGAGCCAAAGCAGAAAAATGAACCAGTCCGCAAAGAAGAACAAGAGACCTCAAATAATAACCCCCTGTACCCTACCATTTAAATTTAAATGTTCTTATTTATCCTTTCCCCAATGTACAATAAAAGAAAATAGGATTGGAATGAAGTAAATCCATGTTGTTCTTAGGGCTAACATTCCAGAGAGAGGAAGGTGGTTCATTTATAATTCCTAAAGCCATGGCTTCTACAGATCTTTAAGAGAGAAAAGCTCTGGAGAACTATATCTTCAGAAGGCATCTGAAGGCTGCACAGCACGCGCACTCTCCAGATTCAGTAGGGATTAGAGAGAACAGCTCGGTTTTTAAGAGACAAAATGAGAAAAAGCACTTTTATTTTCTCCCAGATTCAAAGGAAAGGACGAGTAAATTTATTAAAATTAAGCATAAGCTTAAAGGCCCAAATGATCCTTTTGAAGAAGTGTAGGGAGAAATAACTGTTTCGGTGAACTTTGCTTCATTTCTCCAGTGTGCTTCTTCTTGACTCTGTCGTGTGGAAGAGTCCACACAGCTGCATTTCCAGTCACACTCAGATACAGCCGAGGAGTTACAGCAGGCCAACAGAGCAGATGTTCACAGATTGTGTACGTGAACATAGTGTAACAGTGCTCACCTAAGTCGTTTAGAGTGGAGAGCCCCTGGTGGAGTCCCAGAGCAACAGTGTTTTCTGAGCCCACGATTGTGTTTCCAGAAGCCAGGAGCAGCAGTGCATTTGTCATAAAGGGCATCCCATATTCGGTCAGGAAATTCGCTTTGCAAATCCTGGTTAAAATTTCAAAGGCAGAAAATGCATTATGTGACAGGGTTGCCCTAGAAAGTAAAAAGAAAAGCAGGTGTTTCAAAAACATTATTTTAAGAGTCTGCCTTCAGTTAACCACAGCAGTGATAGATATTGATAGGATTTCTAATCCCAGGGATTTGAGATTGCACTTGAGGAAATTCTTTCCATTTTCTGTGTGGAGAGGGTACAGCGCTGTGCTGCTGGCTACAGAGCAGAGATCTCTGAAAACTCTTGTTCAAAGCACGGAAGAGAAGGGTGGCTTCCACTATTTTTTCTGCAAAGCTGTGCAGGCTATGTGCCCCCTGCTCATCTTGCAAAAAGTCTGTGGACATCAGCTTCTATACGTATAAACCCTATTGCATTAACCACAAGGCATAAGGTTCAATAAAAGACCGCAAAGATGGAGGTTAATTCTTACACTTTCTATTTAAAATGTAAAATATATATTGATAAGAATAGTTGACATGTGTCAAAACTGTGTAATGAAATGTCTCTCTTCTAACATAAGTCTTTGTGATTTTCTCCGGGTCATTCATTGACAATTTCTTATAAATCCTCCAAGAACCATTCTTAGGTATACACAAACTTATCCTCATGGCCATGTTCCTGTGTATACCTAAATCTCTCTATCTTTGTTTCCCCAGCATAGTTTGGAACTGATTTTCCGTTGTACCGTTTTTGCTATTTTCACCAAGCAATATAGTTGGAATTAGTTCCATACCTAAATGCATATAATGGCTTCTTCACATCTGGCAAAGATTAATCTTGTATTTTTACTTCATGAGGAAAGGCTGCCTTGAGTATCCAGGCTAATACTTGTGGTCACCTTTTTACACATAATTCCTCACGGCAGGGCTAACCAAAATGCAATTCCATTTCAACCTCACTCACCACCATTGATGCTAGCATTTTGGAAAAGTATAATTATAAAGGATTCAAGAAAATATATAACCTTTCTATCAAAACCATGTGTTTTGGTGTCTTTGAAATAAACTATGAAAAATATAAAATGCTATAAAAATTAGAGTGAAAGTATTCTTCTCCAAGAAGCCAAGCATATAGGAACTTTTCCAAATCAAAAGCATTGGAGTGACTTCACAATTGAGGGATTTAGGCCAGTTCCAGCTAAAAATAATTTATGAATAAAAACATGGAGACAGACCATAGGGTAATAAGGAACAACTTTTTTTTTTTTTTATTATTGAGAACTTGCTGCATTCACATTTGGTAAATTCTCATTTAATTCTTACAGTCCCTCAAGTTTAGTATTGTTTATTGATGCTGTTGTTTATAAATGATGAAAGTTGTATAAAACAGCATGGGTCTTTGAGAGAAGAAAACAAAAACTTAAGAGAGGTCAGGGAATTTCCAAGGTCTGGAAGCCAAAGTCCCGAGGCTGGTGAAGTGAAGTCACATCTGTAAGGCTCCTACACCTGACCTTGGCTTTACACCTTCCAAACCCACTGTGCTCTGCACCTGAGGGAGAACTCAGGTGTGAAGTAGAAAGCCTGGCCTCAGGCATGATGAGCTGAGCAGGAAGTGCCTCTCAGCCCTTCCTAAACCCCAAGAGTTCAAAGGACTTGTAGTGGATTAATCATAAGTCTCAGTCACTTTCATTTCATCATGGAAAGTGCTCATTAGGTATTAATTTACAAGGGCTGTCATATAAATGAGTTAAAGAGATTTGACTTCTACTTTCTAGAATTTTGTAAGTCAAGTGACATGGCTTTGGAGTAAAAACGAAGGTCAAGTTAGTCAAGCTAACAAATATGAAGCTACATAAGCCAGCATATTAAATGCTTAGACTCACAGAGATGTGCATACGTTTTCTCTAGAAAATATTTTTTAAAAAGTGCTTCCAAATTCAAATTTGAAATTTCAGGATTTGAGTTGGAGCCATCCAAAATTAAAAATAATCACTAAGCTAACAGAAGCTAAATAAAATAGACATTAAAACTGAAGCACTAGGGCTGAGAAGATAGCTCAGTGGCACAAGCACCTGCCTGGCAAGCGCAAGATCCTGAGTTCTATTCTTGTACCAAAAACAACAACAATAGCAACAAAATACTGAAATAATCAATGTTTCAACTGCTCACAGTGACTAAAAACCTTCCCTAAAACTTTCTCTTAAAATAAAACTTAAGCATTCTACTATTAGGTATTCATTCTGATACTTATTATAGTTCCTTAGTACCCAAGAGCATTTCTTTTGGGGATTCATACTACTGAAGTAGTCTACTGGGAGAAAATGGTCAATATCCCACTATAAATAGTTTAATAATGAATGGCAAGCAAACAGGGAGTTCTCTTAAAGGTATACTTCCAAAATATTAAGAATTTTTCAATTTTCCTCTTTATATCCTGGTTTATTGTACGAAGATAACTTTTAGTCTAAGTTACTGAAAACACAAGGCAATGTGTACACAACTAACATGGTAAGAGAGCTATGACAATAATTGTGACTACTGGTGGAGATCTAGAGGCACTGCTCATAGTTTGCTTAACACAAGACCTAAACAGTTCCTAATTTCGGTAATTTAAATATTGTACTTTGTCACAGGATAGAAAACATAGTTATGATAATACTGATCCATAGATAGGGAAGTATGGTTGCAGTGATGTTTTTGATTCTGAAATGAACTTTAGGAATCAGCTTGATTTTCCTAGGATTGATTTTTAAATAATCCTGGAACACTCAATTGAGGGATTTGGGGGGGGGGGGAGACTGTGCATGTGTGGATAATTGTTGAAGCTGAGTGATGTATGCATTAAATTTACTGTTTTTTCTATTTTAATACAATGTTTGAATATCTTGACAATGAAAGAAAGTTTAAAACTCTGGGAAGGAGAGTCACCTAGGCCTAAGTATTTATGGAACTATTGCTTAGCAATGATATGAGAGTCTTAACCTTGCTGAGATGAGAGGCTGCAGGTCTGAGAGGATATGTAAGTAGCAAACGGTATCTAGTTGGAATTTAAAGAATAAATACATTCATCGACCTCTGTTTTCATGATACCTAGAAAGAGGTCTGTTATTTTAAGGGTTCTGAAACTAATCACACATTGTGCATTAAGCAAATCAATCTTTCACCAGCCAGATGCACAAGTCGGGAATTTGTCCCTTAAATTGCCCTGTGATTGAGGTACCACTAAGTTATCACTACTGAAAGAAGAAAACTTTTATCAAATGGTTATTCTTTCTGTCTTTAAAATGTACTTTGTTTTGCCTTCTCTGCATCATTAATGTGTAGGTAAAACTCTTGGCAAATAAATAATCGTGCCCTCAAGCTATATAATTTTAAATGCATTTCTGAAAGGTTGTGAGTCATTATCTATGGTAGTGGAGTGTGAACAAACAGATTAAGTCAAATGACAAATGGGAAAATGAGGTTTAGGCAGCAATCATAAAACTTTTCATCTTTGAGACTTAATCTCAAAAACATTCCCCAGCCAGGAGTCCGGGAAACATGGGGTCCCCCTCAGAGCCACCAAGTGCCAGCAAATATTCAACCCAAAGCTACATCGTGTATATTGACGGAACACCAAGTTTATTATCGTTCTTCTGGTTTTCAGGGGAGGCCTTTATCAGAGCAGGGCTGAGGCTTATTTTGCATGTCCAAACAGGCAGAGGGTCAGCACTGAAAAAACGATTTTGCCTTAGAATCAACTACTGCAGATAAGGTTTTCAGAAAAACCACTGGATTTATTCTCACTGGCAGTTTCCGGGGAAGGTTAAGTGACTTGCTGGAGAATACACCCTGAATTAATCACACTATAAAATTAGATTCCAGCTCTCATTTTTCATCAGGTTGCAGGAGTGTGCAGCTCCTATGAGAACACTGGATTTCTGGATTGGTGAAGCTATGCTGAACCCTTATCAGTCAGCAAAGGAAGTACATATTCCAGATATTGCCTTCTCCCTGCCATAGGATAAGTACATTAAGATTTGGAAGCTCCTAGATGCCTGTACATATTTACCTAAGGAAGACAATGCCCTACACTTGACCTATTTTTTAATAATTTAGTCATGGTGGCTGCAGTGGTCTCCACAGGCGGGGCTCTGCTGGGCCTCACAGGCACCCATTCTGTGCCATGCTGTGAAGAACCATTGAACTATAACCAGGAAGGGCATCCATCTGAAAGAAATGTACACATCTATCCTATTTGTCTTTTAGCTTAGCTTCTAGAATTTATTATTATTATTATTATTATTATTATTATTGGATTTTTATTGGTATTCTCATTAATCCGGATTGAAAGGTATTAGTCACCATGGAAATTCACCAAACAAACAAACAAACAAACAAAAATTTCCTGGACCAAACCCCCAAGCTCCAGTCTAGTCAGAAAACATGGGCTGTAGTCCCAAGCCTACTTTTCAATGGGTGAGTGACTCAGGCTGTGTCTCATGGGATGCCCAGCCCATAATCCAGGCAAAAGAAATTGCCTTTTCCCAGAATAAGTCACTGCAGGTCATCTGGCCATGGGAATCTTGATTAACTAGAATATAGATAATTTTTAAACATTTTTCTCAAGTTCATTTAAGTAATTTATCCCCTAGCCAAATAATGTCCTCAACCTTCACAGACATTTTAATCCATTCTGAGATTCCCTGTTCTCACTGATTATAACTTTCAGTTATGGTAGACGTCAACCGCGTGGGGCTCCTGGGCCTTTGAAATGTGGCCAGTCCAAGCTGCGATGCACTATCAGTGGAACATGTAGACCAGACGACAAAGATGGCCTTCCTAAGATGCTGTTTAAAGGGCAACTTTGTCCCTGCCACATCCGCCTTCCCTGTCTCTTTTGTCTTTCATTCTGTTTTAAACTCAACTAAATCTGACCACTTTGACCATAGGGAATACCCTCATTGGTGGAAGACCTTCCCATCACCCTGCAATCTTAGCCATGCCTACAAAGCAGCCATAGAAGAAACTCATTAGCTCCCCCTGGGAGTTGGGACAGTAGAACATTATTTAACTAAAATGATTAGAATATACACTGGTTTTGTCTAAAGTTCTATGTCAATGGTTTCGATTCACCTCTGAACACTTGGGTCCATCTGTTTCTTGACCAACTCCTACATCTTTGCTGTCTGGAAATGCAGAATGTGACCGTGACTCCAGGTTCAGCAGACAGGGTCGTTAATGGCGACGGGATGCCCGGAGAGGAGCCAGGCAACAGCAAAGCAGAAGACACAGCTGGTGTTGTGAAGTTTGGCTGGGTGAAAGGTGTGCTGGTGAGAAAGCTCCTCTCTTTACACACGGACACCCCACTGGGTCACTGGGGATTAAGTGTCAGTGGCACAGACAGTGGGTTTGGGGCCCCTGAGTGACCCTCTTTTCAGTGCCTCTCCCTCCCCAGGTCAGATGCATGCTGAATATCTGGGGAGTCATGCTCTTCATCCGCCTGTCCTGGATCGTAGGAGAAGCTGGAATTGGTAAGCACTTCTTCCTGCAAAATAATTTTCTTTGTAAATCCCATGCTTCCAAATCAACTTGGTCTTGCCATGCATGCACAATGGGAGAGGAAGGTCCCAGAAATCACTCACGCCTCACCTCACTCTGCCTGGTGCTTGTTGGAGGTGAAGGTGAAGCACTAGCACCAAAGACACTGGGATTTTCCAGCTCACCCAGATGTTGAACCCTTAAGGATTGTTCCATCTTTTGATAAATGTAAAGCGTACAGTTTATAAAGACACACTCATTTTTAAATAATCACATTTCTACCTGGGGACACAGTGACCCACATGTGCCCTTTATTTGCCACAGAATAGCTGCCTCCTATGCCCACTGGTGAAATTGGCTGAACAAAAACAATTTGGCAAACTGGTGAAAATGTGACCTGACTAATAAAAGGATGGATTTTTGAACATGTTCCAAAGAAAATAACTGCATTGCTTTCAGATACCTGCTGCAAGGAAACAAGAGCTAGTAAATGAAACCTTCCCCACTCTAAGCTTAAAACATTAGATGAAGTGACCAACATAATGCATATAACTAATACTTTTTTCTAAATGGAAAAAAGAAAGATACTGATATTATTCTGGGTGATGCTTTTAGATGCTAATTTCCATTTAAAATATTATTTCTGTTAGCAAATCCTTTCTGTGGAGAGTACAACAGCAAAATTTATGTGAAACTCTCTTTGAATTTGATCAACATTGCTGATTTAATGGGATAAAAATTAATGATGTTCTATTCTATGTATGTGAAACACATTACTAATTCACATGTAAGGGAAGATTTATAAATCCTGAGTGCTGAGAACAAAGAATTTCAGATGTTTTTCCAGACACTGCTGCAGAACCTAGCCCAACTCATGTTTAAAAAAACATCACTGGTAGCTGTCACGCACGGTGGCCCACTCCTGGAACCCCAGCATTCCAGGAGGCTGAGGCAAGAGGGCTGTCAATTAGAGCCCAGCCTGGGCAATTCAGGACCTCCACAAGAACCTGTCTCAGAAAAAAATTTTTTAAATGAGGTGGGGTGGGTGGCTGGGAATGGATTTCAGTATAATGATTTTTAGTTCAAGGCCCAGTATTGACAAAAAGGAAAAGTAAATTGTGGTTATCACCTTGGTTCTCAAAGCATGTTCAGAATCAAAAGATGGCCAATTGGAGAAAGACAGGGCTAAGCTGTGAGTTGAACAATTTAGACCCAGTTCCCAAGAATTTTCCATGTATCAGGTTTGGCAAGTGCAGGGTTCCTGACAAAGGGCTGCTTGCCCGTTTTATGATGCATATCAAATGAGCAGCCCTGGGGCCAAAAAGAGAGGGCTGCTCCGCGGAAAATCTGCATCTCCATATTGCCAAGTTTTGGCTCCAGGGTTTCACGCAAAATTAGGTTTTTAAAGGCGGTTTAGTAACTTATTGAGGTCATCAAGGAGCATTACTTTGTTTGGAGGTAGGAGAGCAGCCAGGGTCAAGAGTAATTCTGGTTAATGCAGTTTATTTAGCATCCATATGTTTGGGTAATAATCTGAACCTTAATGAGTTCTCTCGTTAGTCTTTGCAGTCGTCCCAGCCTCAGGCTTATTACAAAAGTGCAAAATATGAAGGATCCTATTTTCTGCTAAGGAGTTTCTTCTCCTCACAGATATGAGTGCACTTTATGTAGCTAAATCACTTATTAGAGGCCAGTAGAATTCTTCCTAATGCCTTGACAGTGACTTTGCCTTCTCCCTCTCTCTCTCTCTCCTCCCTCTCTCTGTCTCTCTGACTCTGTCTCTCTCTGTCTCTGCCTCTCTACCTCTGTCTCTTTGTCTCTGCCTGTCTCTCTCTCTTTCCCTCTCCTTCTCCCTCTTCCTCCCTCTCTCTCTTTCTGTCTCTGTCTCTATCTCTCTGCCTCTCTCTCTGTCTCTGTCTCGCTCTTCTTCCTCTCTCTGTCTCTCTGACTCTTTCTCTGTCTCCGTCTCTCTGTCTCTGTCTCTCATCTCTCTGCCTCTGCCTGTCTCTCTCTGTCTCTGCCACTCTCTGTCTCTATCTCTCTACGTCTCTGTCTCTGTCTCTGTCTCTCTCTCTCTCTCTCTCTCTCTGCGATGGTAACTTTTTATGGACTTCACTCAGTCTTTATGCCTTTGGCTCTGACTGTACAGTTAGAAGAGTTATTACCTCATGTGCCCATTGGGTTTCCTGAAGAAGAAAGAAAAACTCAAATAACTTTCTTGTCCTTTCTGCTTGCTTTGGGAGTAGTTAAGAGAAGAAACTTGAATGCATTTTCAAGCCTAGAGCCCCAGAAGAAAGCCAGGTGTCAGGAACCTGTGGTTAGAGCAGCTACTGCCCTTGGGAAACCCTTCCAAGCCTGTGGATTTTTATCTTGGCCATAAAGGCAAGTAACAGAAAGAGCTGACAAAGCTGCTAGGTTCTCCTGCCTGTTGTGTACACCTTGCTGGGGCAAGGTAACCAGGAAAGGATCACTGGCAAAGGAGATGGGTCTGCAAAGCCCGTGTGACCTGAAGCAAGTCGCTAGCACGCTGTGAGCTTCACTTAGTACCTAAAACTTAAAAGAATTAGTTTATTTCTACCCCCAATCAATTCTTGGGAGACAAAGCTGAAGAATTCTGGTAGGAAGACAGCTGCTCATTGCCAAGGGCTGAGGGAAGCTTAAGCATCTGACTGCAGGCTACACAAGAATCACCCAGGAAGGCAGCCCAGCAAGCCGCAAAGCCCCGCAATTCACTTTTAATGATCCCAGCTCAGCAGGTGGGGCCCTGTCAGTGCTACCCCCAGGCACTTCGTGGAGAAGCTGGTTCCTGTTCTCTAAACCAATTTTTTCCTTCAAATTTTATGTTTGATTGAGAGATAGCAGCAAGTCCCTCCATGTTTAAAAGTGTGTGTTTTAAAAGTATAGACTGAGCCGGACGTGGTGGCTCACGCCTGTAATCCCAGCACTCGGGAGGCTGAGGCAGGAGGATTGGTGCGAGTTCGAGACCAGCCTGGGCTACAAAAGTGAGCTCAGGACCAGCCTCAACTGCATAGCGAGACCCTGTCTCAAAATGACAAAAAAAAAAAGTATAGACTGTTCTAAGTTTTGACTGGTTTATAGAAGTATATATAATTCAAAAGGATAAGTTAAGAATTATTGGGACAGGGAGATAGCTCAGGGGCATAAAAGCCTGCCTGGTAAGTGCAAGGTCCTGAGTTCAAGCCCAGGTACCTCAGGGGAAAAAAAATGGGGGAACTAATACTGGCAAAGGGAAATACAGCGAGGAAATAATAAAGTTAGACAAAGGTTTAATGACAGTGCAGAAGATGTGGTCCTTTCTGGATCATTCTAAACAGTTTATCTTAAACTTCAAAATAAAGTCAAAATCAAGATAATATACAGAAGATAAGAATAAATCACCTCTAGGGGCACAAGACCTGGGACAACTCCACAGTAGACAGAAAGCATTTAGTACAACTATTTGTGTGTGTGTGTGTGTGTGTGTGTGTGTGCAGGGTCTCACTACGCAGCCCAGACTCATAGTGATCCTCTTGATTTCTGCCTCCCTAGTGCTGGGATTACAGGTGTGCACCACCACACCAAGACTCCATCACCAGCTCAGGGCACCCAGAGGCAGGGCTGGGACAGCATGCGGTGCCAAGGATCAAAGGCTGGCCTTTGCGCTTATCTAAGCAAGTGCTTCATCCACTGAGCTATAATGCCAGCCCTAGTGCAACTACTTCCTACAATCCCTATCCTTGAAGAATCTGTGGGGAGCCAAAGGAATAGGATCCCAATTTACAGCTCATCTCCACACTTAGCTGCTTCCTGATTGGTTTTAATTTACAAAATAGCCCAGAGACTCCCACTAGCACTAGAGCCAATGCCAGGTATGCCTGGAAGCAGTGAAGGAACTTCTATTAATTACTGTTCCCAGATTTGCTCTTAACCTCCCTCCATTTTCCCTTCATTTGGGATGGCCAGGATGAGCAAAGCCAGGAGTACTCTGCTAACCTCCTGCGATAAAGAGCATCTGCTAACACCAGCTAGGAGCCTCCCTGAACTCCATGCTGAAGCTCTTGGGAGGGGCCAGGGGGAGCTTGGTGGCTACGACCCTGCTCTCTGTCCCTGAGTTCTAGTTAGCCTCCAGTAGAGAGGGTGCTGTAGAAGAAGAAACCAGAGCTTCCCTCTCCCTGTCTGAGGCTCGTGGGCTGTGGCCTTAAATGATGCTCACACACCTAATGAACAAGAAGGAAACAAATTCAGGTGTGTGATGTGTACCCATGCACAATCACTTTGGAATGGAGGATTCTGGGATGTGAGCTTACACTGTCCTTAACAGAAGAAGCATCACACCATACAAAAAGTAACAAGACAGTGAAAGGACTTTTTATGAAGGCAAACTGAGAAGCTACATAAGCTGGTATACCACCAGAAGGTAACAGCTGGTCAGCAAGGATTGTGTAGATTCCAAGGGTACCTTCTGCAGAGGACTGAGTCTCCAGCTGTCTCTGGCCATTAGCTTATCTTTCCTGGTAGGGAGGAAAGGAGACACACTTGCAAATGTGCACCTTGGCGTTAAGCAAGTAGGAAGGGGTAGGCAGCTTTCCTGTGTCTGATTATTTGCAGTTGGCTTTAGCTCAAAATGATCCTTATGCCAAAGAGTGGTTCCAGTGCCTCTGCCGCCCTTCAGGTCCACTGTCTCTGTGTTCCTGAACTAGAAGTAACTATGTCTACGGCTGAGGTCTGGCCTCTCCCATTTGCCACTCTCACTGACCTGCTGAGCAGTAAGATCCTCTTGGGTGGCTGCTTTTATTTCATTTCACTTCTTCTTGCCTTTCTTACACTTCCTACCAGCATAGACAGGATGGAAAGGGATACCACTGGCTATGCACTGAGTTGTCTGTACGATGTCGTATCTTTAAAAAGAAAATGTTTTAAAAAGGAAAAAACAAATAATAAAGAGCAAAGACAAAAATGAAGCAATATAAAACAATAAAAACACAGAATTTCAAAACAAGAGTGGAAAATTAGTAAGGATTGTGATATTACATATTATTATCATCAAATTTGTTGCTCATATTACCAGAAATAGACATGACTTAGGCATGATATAGGCATGACATAAGCATGATATAGGTATGACATAGGCATGATATAGGCACACAAGCTTCATCAAGCAGTTGAATATTAAATCTTTCTTTCAATAAATCTTAGTTTTTTCCTTATTGTTTTATTCTTTTAATTTATTTTAAACAGGATAAAATAATAGATAAGACATTAGAAACAATACACATTTTTATAAAAACAAAAATAAGATGAAAGGTATTCAGCCATGGTTGCTATACTGCACATTGCTGTCTTCAATGTAGTTGCTTAGATTACAGATATTAGCAGATAAAACTAGTCAAAGCAAGGATTTTAAAAATTAACTGCTACCTTCAAAAATCTGAAATGAGCACTACCATCATCTTAGCTCTTCTGTGTACAGATTTACATGATATATTCTCTTCTTTTCTCATCTTTTCTCTTTTCCCTTATCTTAATTGTTTACTCCTATGCTAAGTTTCTTTGCATTTTACTATATCTGTTTTACCTTTCAAATTTTATTCTTTCAGGTTCTTACACTAAGGAGACAATACAATGTTTACACATGTGGGTCTGATTTATTTCACTTATGAGTATAGCCTCTAGTTGAATCATCCATTTACCTACAAAAGAATCAAGTTTATCTTTCTTTATAGATGAGTAGTACTCCATTGTATAAAAATACCACATCTTTTTTATCCATTCCTCAGGTGATGGGAATTTAGATTATTTTGAAAATTTAGCTATGACAAATTGCATTGCTATAATCGTGGGTGCACATATATCATTGTGATATGATGTTTTCAGTTCTTTTGAAAAAATACCCAGAAGGGGAATAGCTGAACTGAATAGGACCTCCAATCCTAGTTTTTTCAGGAGTGATTTTCATAGAGGTTGTACTAGTCTACATTTCTACTAATAGTAGATTTAGTAGATTTCTACTAAATCCACTAATTTGTTATTAGTGGATTTCTTTGTGACAGCCAATCTTTCTGGGATGAGATAATATCTCAGTGTTGTTTTCATTTGCATTTGTTGAGTGGCCAGTGCTGTGGAGTATTTTTCATGTATTTATTTGCCATTTGTTTTTCTTCCTCTTTGAAGTATGTATTAATCTCAGATGCCCATTTTTGATTTGGGTCTTTGAATTTGGGGACCTGATTATTTTTAGCTCTCTATATAGTCTAGATAGGAGTCCTTTGTCTGAGGGATTGTTGACCAAGATTTTTTCCCAATTTGTGAGTTGTCTTTTTACTCTGTTGGTTTCTTTTGTCATGCAGAAACTTCTTAATAAGATGAGGTCCCAATTGTTGATTTTTCAAGGTATTTCACTATGCTGTATGTTTATGCATGTTGTTTGTAAGTTAATTGTCACTTGGGGCTCAGAAAACACGTACTACCTGGGGATCACTCAGTCAATAAATGAACATAGTTCTTTTTGGTTCTTTCTGCTCTACTCACCTGCCTGGTGCATAGTTAGCTGGAGTGGATGCGATTTCCCACCCCTCCATGACCAAGGTGCTTGGGAAGAATGTACCCTGGAAAGAGGCCCCTTTGATCTCCAGTTAAGTGAAGAGTGGGAGACGGTACAGACGTCATCAAAGAAGAGGTTCACACTATGCCTTTCACAAGTTTTAGTTGTTCAGCCATGCATAAAATAGCTCTATATATGTGAGCACTTGAACTTCTTAGAAACAAGGCCATGATAGGAAGACAGCTTCATGGTTGAGTAGTTCCTGAATGGTGACTTCCTGGTCAACTTGCTAAACTCAGATGTGGCCCCTCAGTAATTACCCCAGAATTGTCGCCCCTCCTGCAGTTGACTCAGTGGATTGTTCCACCATTTAATTGCTTTTGTTTCTGCTCTCTCAACTGAGGTCTTGGTGTGATTATCATCTGCTTAGCTGTCACAGTGACCACTATCACTGGCTTGTCCACCTCTGCTATTGCCACAAATGGATATGTCAGAGGAGGTAATTACACTTGTGACCCACAGAATCATTTGTAAGGTAAAGGCAACACGGGCTACAGCAGCCCACCACTGACCTTTCTGGAGTGTTTTCAAAGGTAATACAAGTTGGTTTCTTTTTCCTCTCAGGCAAAGGGATACAAGACAAACGGAGAAGGATTTAACCTTTGTCAAATCCCCAACTTTCTCATTCAGGTTCCTCTGGAGCAAGCGAGAAGGTCAAATGTCATGTTTCCACTTTTCACAGGCAGGTTGGTTCCTCTCTCAGGACGTGGGCATAAGTCAACTCTTCTTTGGCAGGGTTGCATTTCAGGTTGTGTTTACTGCTGGAAACCATCCTTCATCATAATGAGAGGTTTTCTGACCTGATCTTTATGTCAGGTTTCTCCTTAGCACAAGGAAACCCCACTGGAGCCAAAGCACGGACCTGAAAACCTAAAGGCAGCAGAGTTTGCAGCAGCAGGGAATCTAAGGAAAAAAAGTGAAATGTAATTTCTCCTATCTTTCATTGCTAACAGGTCTCGGAGTTATCATAATTCTTCTCTCCACCATGGTAACTTCTATCACTGGGTTGTCAACTTCTGCAATAGCAACTAATGGGTTTGTTCGTGGAGGTAAAATCTCTAAAATATCTAATATCCACGTCACTCACTACGGGTAGGCAAAACCTTTTTTACATACTTGTTATTGATGAGAATGAGGAAGTAGCTTGGGGATCTTGTCGCAAAGTCCCTGCAGACAGAAGCAGTGGTGTGGTAAGTCAAGCCCAGGTATCCTCTGGTCAGTGCGGGTCTCCTTCATGATGGAACCTCTGGTGCATTCAGGCCGGCGTCACAGATATACGAGCTCCTCGGATAAACGCTTTACTTTGCAGGCCAGTGTGCCCCTTCTTGCTGGTGTTTCCTGGACCGTGACCTCTGGACGAGGACTCCGCTGCAGAGTTCAGTACATTTCAGGTGCTTCTAGACCTTCCCGGAATGGGACCTTTCAGAACGTTTCAGGTTTTGACATGCAGATGGATCCCTCTTGGCCGAGACTCAGGCTGCCATATATCCTGAACTACTGAGGACCCGGGCCAACTGCCTCTCTTGGGGGATTTTTCAGGTCTTGGCGTCATCATCATTGGCCTGAGTGTAGTCGTGACAATGCTCACAGGTATTTCCATGTCTGCTATTTGCACAAATGGAGTAGTAAGAGGAGGTAAGCCACTTAAACTCTTTACATCTACAAGGTCTAAAGTTGGATAACACTGGAAGTGCAATTTCCATAGTGCTAAGTCTCTAAAGTCTTAAAGCAAAAGAAGATAACCCAACATTTCTTTTTTTTTAACACTTTTTTTTTTTTTTTTTTTTTTTTTTGAGGCAGGGTCTCGCTATGTGGTTGAGGCTGGCCTTGAGCTCACTTTTGTAGCCCAGGCTGGTCTCAAACTCACACCAATCCTCCTGCCTCAGCCTCCCGAGTGCTAGGATTACAGGCGTGAGCCACCACGCCTGGCCAACCCAACATTTCAACATCAAAACAAAGTCCTTCCTAACTACAATCGGAAAGTGTCTAGAAAGGACATTTCCTGGGATAAAATGTTTTAAAGGATGGGATGATTCTATGTCTAGTAAATGGGCATTGAACATTATAGTGAACTAAAGGGGGTTTCCTTGTAGTCTATCACTCAGTCCACTCAGCCTGGGCCTACAGTGCTACAGCTGACGCTGTCCACGATTTCTACCCAGCCACACCACTAGAGCACCAGCCCTCAGTGTCTGCCCCAAACACTATGCTCCTGGTGGCAAACAAGCCAGGAAAGATCATTAGAAAGGAAAGAAAACCAAACAAAATAGTTCCTTTCAAGCTACACAGGAGCAGGCCAGCCTAGAAAAAAAGGAAGCCAATGAAGCTCAGCACAGTTCTTCCCCTTCTCTTCACTCCCCTAGGCTTCTCAGGTAGGGCTCCTTCTTTGGGACCTTGCTACCTAAGTAACTGGCTAGCTAATTTATTAAATGAAATCAGGATAAAGGAAATAAAAGACATTTGTGCCACCCATACATAGTCAGTTTTTAGAAGCCTTTGACCCCTTAACCCTCAAGGAGTTACTAAAGTGAAAGAAACTCCTCTGTAAAAGATGGCTTGAACTTTATGCTTAAGAGTGTTGGCTCAGGGTCATTCCACATGAGCTCTGTCTACACCGCTCACAAGACCAGATCAGTACAGAAGTTAATTAGGTTGGTCTAGCATAACCAGGCCTCTCTCTGGTGCCTCAGTCACTTTGTTGCCACTGACTAACTAGTGGCCACCTGCAACGTAAAGGACAGAGGTTTATGTTGGCTCAGGTTTCAGGTGTTTCAGCTTATGATTAGCAGACTCCCATGCAGAAAATGGAATGGTAAAAGAGTCTGGCCAGAGGAGAGCTGTGTGTGCCAGGTGCTAAACACTTCCGGGTCATGCTTCATGACCCACCTCCAACCACATTCTAGCTCCTAACAGAAAGTCAGGTGTACTGCTTTCATAATTCAATTTCTAAAAGCCTCTCCTATAAGCACATGAAGCTCTTGGGGGACCATAGTGACTTGCCCAAGAGACCCTCTAGTCATTCAGAGGCCTAGATCAGACTTTCACATAGGCAGAAGTCCATGGCCTTATTTAGAACTCCTTTTATAGTACCCAATGGAAAAACAATCATTCCAAGCCCCCCCACCCGAACTTTCCCCTTGGTACCCATATGGGTAGCTGGTAACAATCATGCTTGTTAAGCTGAAAACAAAACCCAAGCCTGATTTACAGAATGGATAATACATAGCATTATGTTAAGATACCATGTTTTATGCAGCAAGTGTACAACAGAAATGCTTATACAACAGAAAGGAAGAAAGAAATCACATCTCCCATTTAATTTTCTACCAAAGTGTTTATTGGAAATTTTGGACATAAAATTTTATTTCAGTTGCATTACTGTTTTGAATAGTTCATGCTTTTTAAGGTCAAAGTAATTTTTACTGAAGTCTTGCTGCATTCTTATTGGTAGCCTGTTTCTTTTTTACATTTAGGGTTCAATCAATTGAATTTTATTCAATCTTATATAGCATAGATGATGCATGGAGTACAAAGAAAGCATAAGCTGCTCACTAGGGTAATAGGAGTTCTAAAGTTATCAGGAATTTATAACATTTATATTAGAATAACATTTAAAATGGCTGAGACATTCAAAATCATGTGACAGGATAAATTAAATTCATTAACAGCTTCCCAGCGTAAAGCGTGCCCATTTCTCTTTTCAGGTGGAGCTTACTATCTTATTTCCAGGAGCTTAGGGCCTGAATTTGGTGGGTCAATAGGCTTGATCTTTGCCTTTGCCAATGCAGTAGCTGTTGCCATGTATGTGGTGGGATTTGCTGAGACTGTTGTGGATCTTCTTAAGGTAATTAAAACTTTTCTTAATGAGTCAAGGAGCTAGGGTAATATCCCAGCAATCTAAGTGCCTGCCGGGCAAGTGCAGGGACTCAGGTTCAATCCCTGGCACCACATGCCATGCTGAGCCTGCAACAGAGTCTTGATATGATGGTGCACATCTATAATCCCAACTCTGAGGAGGCTGAAAACAGGACTACTGCGAGTCCAAGCTGCACAATGAAACCCTGTACCAAATACATAAAATGTAAAAAAAGAAATTAATACAGCCAAGCACAATCATTCAGTTCATCTTTCTTTTTCAGGGTGCTAGGAGATGTTATTATGGGAGGATAAGAGGGGAAAGCTGGACATAGGAGGAGCCCACAGTGTGGTATCAGAGATTCTTCTTGGGGTTCTGGATCTTAGTTGAGCAGCTGGGAGACTTTGCATCACTTCCTCTCTTTTCCTGAGAATATAAACTGGGCCAATAATATCCTCTACATTGGAATAATATCCCGTGTATTTTGCAAAAGTTTAGCGTAGTCAGATGAAAGTTAGTGTAGTCAAACGATGCACAAGAAGGATCATGCAAAATAGGAAACACCAGATAGATAATGGATGTGACTATCTGCAGTCGTGTTACTATTACAGTTGTGGAATTCTGAAGGAAGAGGAAGTGCAACTATTAAAATAACTCAGTGCAGAGCAGTAGGCATTCCTGTTTTGGGTATCCTTCTAGGAGTGTGTGGGCTGCAGGCACACTAGTTAGCTGGCATCTGAACTACCTCTGCTCTTGTGGTAGCATCACTGACTGAACCCTGCTGGTCAAAGTATTTCTGTGTGCTTTCAGTGAATAGATTGGTATATTACCCACTTCTTAAAGTATGCTGTCTTATGAGCTGCATTACCAGGCGTGTGTAGCCTGTTCTCAAATTGCACAGCACTTATTTTCGATATTCACATTGTAAACCACTTGTTTTAATTCCTCTGGGATTCCCCTTGACACATAAAAGCAACAAGCCGTTCTTCTGAAATGAGCCACGGCGTGTGAGTGCACACATGTCCACTTAGTGCTCCAGTGGCTCAAAAGCTCTGACTAGATGGCATCTCTGCTGTCTCCCTGACTATCAAATGCCAGTTATCACAAGAAAGAATGAGTGCTAGGTTCTTTACCTTTTCAAATTTATGGCCATTTCCTCTTTGTGTTGTCTTGCATGGCCCTGGGCATGAGTTTCCTGTATCTTGCCTGGATTGGGAATGGCTACAGTAAGAGCAATGTGCAAAACTCTGTCTCTCCCGCGATTCTGTCAAATTCCCTCCACCAGGAGAGCGATTCCGTGATGGTGGACCCGGCCAATGACATCCGGATCATAGGTTCCATCACCGTGGTGATCCTTCTTGGAATTTCCGTCGCCGGCATGGAATGGGAAGCAAAGGTAAGCTTCTCAGAACGGCGTTATGGGCAACTGCCGGTCAGCTCCTGAACAAAGTGGCTGTTGTTATCTGCCGTGGGAAAAGGAGCAAGTTAGCACTAGAGAAACAGCAGGCACGCAGAGCAACAACTCAGCTCCTGTGGCACAGGACCAGGCCTGTGTCTTTTCCTCCTACCTTGTTGCTAGCACAGTAACACAGCCACCAAGGTCACTACATCCACAGGCACAGGTCCTTTGTGGTCTCAGCCTCGCTGGATATCCAAGACTCAGGAACCCCTGGAGCCCCCTTACAAGCTGCCTGTGATGCTACAGCCCTCAAAATGAGCAGCATGTTGGAAGAAGGTGATGAAGGCAGGACCATCACTCTCCTCTAGAATCCAGCACTTCACTGGGGAAATTAAGGGCACCATAGGCCTAGGGCCAGAGCATGTCTAGACTTAATGAACACTAAAGCCTAGTAAAGCACTGAATAATAGGGAACGTGTTTTTTTTTAAATGTTTTAAAATGTTCCTCCATGCCTGGAGATGCAAAACTAGTCTCACACGATCACCAGAAGTGGAAAGATGGCAGAGTCTCCCACCTAGTAAGGCAAGATCCCTGCATGGTGGATTTTTGTGGACTATGGATTCTTCCATTCAACCAAAATGAAGTAAGTGCTGAGCATGTGCTTGCCAGGCATTCTGTGAGTTAGTTATGGCCAAGATGGGCACAAGTCCTGTCCTACCTCAGCATATGGTCTCTGGATAGATAAGGAGTAGGCAAGTAAATAGAGATAAATATAAAATGATAATTTGTGAAAAGTACCTAAGGTAAGTAAGCACCATGTTTTGGGTTCAATTCCCAGGGCAGGAAGGAAGAAAGGGAGAGAGGGCAGAGGAAAGGAGGGAGAAAAGAAGGAAGAAAGGGAAAGAGAGAAGTAGGGAGGGAAGAAGGAAGGAGGGAGGGAGGGAAGGAGGGAGGGAGGGAAGGAGGAAGGGAGGGAGATGGCAGCAGGTAGCAGGGGACCCTTGCTCTTCCTACTTTCTTCCCCAAGGGAGACATTACAGTTCAGCAGCGGTAGAGGGCAGTATTTGAAGCTCAAGATCCACTAGAGCAGCTAGTTTTGAATCTGGTTTGCATTTCTGTAACCCTGAGTCAACTGTTTAACCCCTTTGTGCCGGTTTCCTCATCTTTAAAGTGGGAACACTAGCATCCCCTACGTCATAGGGCTGTGGGTGGCATAACATTGCCTGAGGAAATCCAGATAGATTCAAAGCTGCCTCCGTTATATTGCTGCCCTCAGTGAACAACAGCTGCTTGGTACTTAGGTAGTTGGAGGAAGGCGGAGGTCTCTCCAAGGCCATGCCTCCCTGACACTTGGAGGAGGAGGAGGAGGAGCAGGAGCAGGAGGAGGAGGAGCAGGAGGAGGAGGAAGAGGACAGCAACACACAGCAGAGTGTCGAGGGCTCCAGGTCGAGGGTGATGCCAAGCTCTAAGGGGATGGAGGAGGAGGATTTAGCCCATAGGGGCTGCAGGCTGCTCATGCCGTGCTCACACTGGCCAACTGGCATCAGGAGCCTTGGGCATCACGGGAATCCTGCCAACCCCTCTGGGTTCCAGCTCTGCTTGAACAGTTAGGAAGAAGAAGAACCCACCGGTGTTCTTTCTATGGAAAAAGCTCAGGTGCATGAATGCTGCAACATTGGGCTGTGTTTACATTTTTGGAATCGTTGCCCTCGTTAGCCTCCTACTTCTTGGACTGTTCTAGAAGAGTCAGCCTCAGGTAACCAAGTCTCTGCTGTCCTGGAAGCCATAGCAGCGACAACCAGATGGAACAAGCCTTAAAGGACAGCGCTCCGAAGGCTGCTTTGGTTTCCTTTTGTGGACGGCAGAGTCTTCACTGGAACAATCCGACTTTCTCCAGTGGATGCACAATTTTGCAGTTATGTGAATGTAGCTGGGAAGTCAGTCTGGCTCAGTCTCCTTGCACGTTGCCATTGCAGGCTCAGGTGATCCTCCTGGTCATTCTGCTGATCGCTATCGCCAACTTCTTCATTGGAACAGTCATCCCCTCCAACAGCGAGAAGAAGTCCAGAGGTTTCTTCAATTACCAAGGTACAGGAGACACATGAGCTGCTTCGCAGTCAAGGGCTCTGTGTCGTTCATCTCCCTTCTCACCCCCAGCCCCAGCCCCAGCTCCAGCCACGAGGTTCCCAATGAGGCCCAGGAAAGGGGCGGAAACTGGGTCCAGGAGAGTGGGGGCTGGATCTCAGGCCTGCTGCTTACTTACCAGCTCACTAAATCACCGAACATGTTTGGGTCTCGAGTTTCCTTGCAAAAGTGTCAACGGTGCCCATCACCTCCTGAGGGAATTCTGAGACATGAATAAGAGAGTGGATGTGAGGGTGCTTTTTACATCTTACAATGCAGGGTGAGCTGTCCTTGTCGCATACTAGGAGTAGGGAGTGCAGGTGGGAAAGCAGAGCAGAGCTTCAACAGTTGGCACACCCATCTCAGAGAACTGAGTTCAGGCACAGCTGGTGTGCCTTCCCGGTGCACTCTCTGGCCCCTTCCCCTGCCCTGGCCCTGCCTAGTGCTGCGCTGCTGTCTGGGTTCCAAGTGTAAGATGGTAGCGGAGTCCCTCAGCACGGCAACAAGCCCTGGGATCTGATGGGACGTCTCCTCTCTCTCGCCCACTCTACTCCACCCACCCCCGTGTGACTCCCTTCCCAGTTTACTCAAAAATCCACTTCTCAGGGTTTTTCTAAATTTTTCATTTCATTATTTGTTCAGTTGTCATCACTTACTTTGTTTTTAGGTAGCCATCACCTCTTTCTTCCCAGGCCTTCTTCTCTGCAAAGTCCATCTAGCTTGCTGCAGGCGTTGATGTCCTTCGCCTCCTGTTTTTCCGTCCTTGTTGCATGTGTGTTTTAAGCTTCCTTTCCTTCTTTTCACATGCCATGTTCCCTTTCTTTCACATTGTTCTTCCTCCTTTTCTTCTTTGTTCATGATTTGCTTCTGGACCCGAGGGTATAACTGAGTGGCATAAGAGCTGGCCTGGCAAGTATGAGGTCCCCAGTTCAATTGCCAGTACAGAAAAAAAAAAAAAAAAAAAGGTTTCACTTCTAGTTTGCTGGGAGGGAGGGGTTCTTTTTTTCATTTGAGCACTTGGCAACAACCTGTGGAATAGTATTTTATGCACGTAAAATAATGCTCCTCCCCATGCTATCTTCCCATATGTGAAAATTTAGCATAAGGATTTAGAACCCAAACTCTGGAAGAATTTAGTATAGAAAATTGATAGTTGGATGTTAAAGTAGCCTAATCCACAAAAGTCTTCGACAACTAAAGCAAGCAAACAAACAGTAGAGCAGTGTGTTGGTGATTCCCAGTGCTGAGGCATGGAGGGTAGAACTGTCAGGAGTGTGAGTGTGCAAGACCAATGTGAGTGTGCCAACACGGTCGTGAAAGAATGTGTTCTCCTTGCCTTCCATCTTTTCTAGATTGAAAACTTCAGGCAGCCTGGGTCTCTACACAGAGACCTACACAGAGTTTCCAGAGCTATGTTCTAGAGATCTAAAACCTTCCATTTTGGGGCTCTTGGCAAATGGTAATGCCAGTCTCCTAAGATCTTCCTCTGAAGAGTCCAGGAATGTATTTGCACGGGAATTGCAGACCCCAAGGAACGCCCCCTGCTCCGTGCACCATCTACCTGCTTCTTTTCTTGTCCTTTGTGCTGCAGCATCCATATTTGCAGAGAACTTTGGACCAAGCTTCACGAAGGGAGAAGGGTTCTTCTCTGTCTTCGCCATTTTCTTCCCAGCGGCCACCGGAATCCTTGCCGGTGCCAACATCTCAGGAGACTTGGAGGTGCGTTGTCTTCTCTGCTTTGCAGCCCTGGGAGGTGGCGCTGTGATTGGTGCAAGGCACAGGGGGCTGTGCAATTTTAATGTGACCCACTTCCCTACAGACTAAATCTAGGTTTCTGGAAGATTTCCTGGCCATTTACATTTCTCTGTCTCCCTGTTCCATGTGGGCTACTATCCCAGGAAGCTCCTCCAAGGCTTGTACTATGACAGCAGAGGAGCAGAATGTGTTGACCTGATGTCATTTTGCCAACAAAATGAACAGAGTTCAGGGGGGAAGCGTCATAACTACCTCCTTTAAAACCACACTGAGTAAGACCATGGAACATTTAAGAAAAGCAAAGCTAGAGCAGAAGAAAACCGACCACTCAGTCAGTTGCCACTCGACTCATGTTATTCTATTCATATTAGTCTAAGAATTATATAGGTTGCTATATGGGACATTGGACTGCACGGTTTACAAGAGACCATGGTTATAAGGCCAGCAAGATGACTCGGTGGTCTAAAGCACCTGCTTAGGCAAGCTTAAGGAACCACAGGGACCGTGGTTTGATCCCCAGCAACACATGCTGCACCAGTGCCAGCCCCACCCCCAGGACAGGATGAGATGGCATGCATATATATGCATATATATATATATATATATATATATATATATATATATCAAGAGAGAGAGAGAGAGAGGGCGCACTAATAATGTCCAAAGTAAGATAGAGCATGTTTGTCTACTGCATCAAAATATGACCTCAAATGCCACCCAATAAGATAAGGAAGGCCTGCTTTAAAGGGAGCCCAGGGGTCCAGATGACCACCCTTGTCTACCATTGCCCTAGGGTTGCCTGTATCCACCAAGTTCAGGATGACCAGTCAAGACAGGGTCAGGTGGATGGCAAGTTCCATTTCTTCCCGGGCAATGTAGGGAAATGTTACTGCCACTCACTCTGTCCCAAAATAAAAAATGGACTCGCTCCTGGACGAAGTGGTAGACACCTATAATTCCAGCACTCTGGAGGCTGGGGTAGGAGGATAGCCACACATTCCTTCGAGGCCAGCCTAGACTACCTAGGGAGTTCAAGGCCAGCCCAAACTTTATGGAGAAACCCTGTCTCAAAACCACCACCCACCACTGCCAAAATGGACTGGGGCTATATCTTAGTGCAAAGGCTCTGAGTTCAACCCCCCTTACATAATAAAATAATAAAATAAAATCCCTTCCACAATTACATTTCAGTCCATAGGAGGGGAAATAAGAAAACAGAACCAAGCAATTCCTGGACTTGAATGCAATACTTTGACTGCCATTCTGTTAATGAGAACTCAGTTTTGCAAACTTACCTTGTTGCAAAGGACACCAAGAAGTATAATCTTCAACTAGACAGTCACATACCCAGGTAAAATTCTGAAACAGTTCTAGTATTAAAAGGAGAACAAGAAAATAAAAAATAAAAGGAGAACAGGAAAGATAGGTAACAGAGGAGCAATAAACAATAGAGAACAATAAATAACAGAGAACATGTGGGTTTTGCTTTACCTAACACAAAATAGTAAAAGACACAAGTTCTTCTATCAATAAATTTATAATTGACTTTGGAAGATAAATACTTCCAAAAGTCTTTAGGGGAGATTATATTTGATGATCCACACATACCCATGTTCATAGCAGCAGAGCTCACAGCAACTAAATTTTGAAAGCAGCCTTTATGTCCATCTTAGATGAATGGGTAGAGGAAATACGGTATTTGCCCACAGTGGAGTACTGCTCTGTCATGAAGATAAACGTGGTCATTTGTAGGAAAGCATGCTGCGCTGGCTTCAGTAGCATGCATCCTAAAGCTGGAAAAGGGAGGTACCCTGAGTCCATTACGTTAGGTGAAATCCGCCAGGCACAAGCTGAAATGTCACCCCGGTTTCTTTTTTATGAGAAGCCCAAAATATAAATAAAATAAAAGACAGATAATAGAACATGGGGAGGATGATCTTTTGCAAATGAGAAGGGGAGGAAGGGGGGAAGAAAGGATGGGAAGAGGAAATAAGAAGAAATAAAATGTTTTATTTTCATGTACCAACTCCCCACGGTGAACATGGCCAATCCTCATGTGTTTCAAGCATGTGCTAATAGGTATACTTTTACAAAGAGTCCATAGGAGCTGAGTATAAATGAATGATGTCCAAGTGGGTGGTGAAGTAAATAGATGGACAAAATCATGGTTGAGTTAGGGGTGATTTCTCCCAGGGCTGAGCTTTGAGCCTGAACTTGAAGCAAGGTCCAGCCGCTGGCTGCTGGTGAGAAGGCAAGGGTATCTCAGGCTGAGAGGACCCTAGGGACAGTCAGGCACACGTGGAGGAGCTGAGAATGAGGAGCGGTGTCTCACACTCCAGCAGGAGGAACCTCACGAGGGCAGGAGAGCCAACTGCAAGGGTACACACTCAGGTAGTGCCGTCCTCACACCAGAGTAAAGACTGCACCCTCCAGTACGGCATTGATAAATGCAATGAGCCACTGGGGCATCAGAATTTGTAATGTTAGTGACCACAGCGCACTTAGGTAGAGGGAACGGCAGGAAAACAGAAGGACTCTGCTCAGGAAACCGAGAAACTTACTCCAAGTGGCTCAAGTAGCGAGCGTTGATACTGAATGCAGCATGGATGCGGATGCGGTAGTTGTGGCTTCTCAGCATAGCAAAGCATCCCAGGTCACCAATCCCAACTTCGGCAACCTGTAAGCATCCTCGTAGGTTAAGCACATTGGCTTTCCTTGGACCCCTTGGGCACACATCTGTACCCATGCTTGACAGTCAGTTTGGCCCAGTGGGCCTTCGCTGAGTGCCAGAAATAAGGCCACAAGGAGGAAAGAACCAAAGGGACAGCTTTTATAAGGGTCCAGAGAAGAAATGAAAAAAATTCTCTGCTGCAGTCCATGGCAAGAAAATATTACACACCACCACTGAACCCGCACAATTGGCTCTTTACTACGAGCAATGTCGTCTGCTATTTTCGCAGCAATTCTGTCTTATTGTATTGTTTTAACACCAGCCGCAACCTGTTGAGCTGACTTCATGGCATATCAATGCAGTAAGGGGAGCTCAGATCTGACCGCTGAGGTTGGAAGGGTGAAGGACATCAGAGAAGAAATGTCCAACAGGTGGCTAGAAAGATAAAAGGAGGGCGGGCAGATCAAATGCCACGGCAGATGAGCTCACCCAGACGTGCACAAGAGCGGGGCAGACACGGCGCGAAGCAGGTATTCACCATATTGATGGTGGCAAGGGAGCCAGGGACAAGAGAAGACTAAGAGCTGTCTGAGAGGCAGCAGAAGGCCGGAGACACTGGGGTTGAGAAAAGCAAAAGAAGGCAGTGCTTTGGGTAGCAGGAATGGCCGGAAGCTGGAAGGGATTGAGGGATGACGATGCATTGGGAGCTGAGCAGGGAGCTGCAGAGCCTGTGGGCGTGGCCTCTCTCCAAGAGTGAAACGGGGAATAATAGGTGCAGTGTACTCTTTTAAGTGATTTCTTGCAGTCTAGGGAGATGCAAGCCGCTCAGCTCTCTCGGCTCAGAGCTCCAGAATCCTTCTGAAGATGGCCCTCAGCTGCCAGCGAGTTAGCAGGATCTGGCCCCCGGGGGGATTCCTCAGAGTTCTCACACTAAACCTACTTGCTAAGCACGCACTGGCAGATGGTCTATAGATAGACACCTGGGGGAGTGGGGGTTCAAGGTGCTTTTTCAGAGACGCAGAATGGAGAGGGGATCAACGGACTCCAAGAGCAGCAACCGCATGAGTGCTCATGTTCTCTTATGAGAAAAGACTAGTGTTTGATTAAGAGTGGCAGAAGGGTAGATTTTGAGTTACTCTGGATGAGCAATTAACTTGGAGTAAAGCTGAAGTCGTTGAAGTCCCACACCCTGTTTGTGGGCAGGCAGAGCAAATGATGCTATGTTTTCCGATGCCATATCCACAGTATGTTAATGTCTTAGCACCGTTTGCCCCACCGGTAACTTGTGTGAAGCAACCTTAGAACTTGTAGTAGCACGTAGTTATACCTAAGAACTAAGTAGCTTTCTATCTTCGCACCTCTTATCCTTATAGATTCTCTTGCTTGCTCGCTTAGCGCACATTCCACTCAGATCCCAAGAAGATCTTCAAGTTTCAATGCCCCAGGTCATACTGGGGAATTGAGCAGGGACCATCACAACCATAGCCTCCACCTGCTCCCTATGAGTGGCTGCACCACATGAACCTGCCCAGCAGAGTCGGGGAGATGACCGTTAGGAGGAGAGGTCAGATGAGCCTGCAGCAGAGACAGGACTGCAGGCCATCCCAGAACAGCAGAAGGTGCAGGAACCGGAGCTCATGGAGCGGCTCCGCAGACGGCTCTCTCCATTCCTATACTACTTCCTGCTGCAGGGCTGAGTCTCCACTGACCAGGAGGGACTATTGCAATGGAGTCCATCAACATACTTTTCAGTTCAAAAGAAAAAAGCTCAAACTTCGCTTGATGGTATTGACTGCTGCTCTGTATTGATGAATCGCATGTACTCTAGTGGGACGAGCACCACCCCCTGGGATTAGGCTTCCCTCAATTCAATATTTATTGACTCTCACAATGCACCAGGCACGGTCCTGTAGGAGCAATGAATGCATTAGAATCCCTACTTAGTAATGCCTGTTAAGTTGAACTGAATATAATTCAATATGAGTCTTGGAAATTGATTTAGCTCCCCCCCCCAAGTCGGATATAAAACAATAAATCAACTATGATGTGAACTCAACTTCATGAATGTGTATACATTTGTAGGAAAGAGAAAAGCTCATTTTCTGGTATGAGCTTGAATTGGCCTCTTTCTTCATTGCCGCTTATGAAAATTAAACCTCTCCCATCACAGACATTGCTGAACCAGATCCCAAATGAGGCATCTGAAGGATTGGGGGATTGAGCGTGTCATCCTTTTTCCTCAGTCAGAAGTAATTTTTTTTTTTTTTTTTTTTGAAGGCAGGCCTGAGCTCAGTATGAAACAAATACAGAGAAATAAATACAGTATCAGCATGCTGCTTTCCCCTGCACTTCCAGGGCTGGTATAACTCCACGAAATCCTAGGAGAAGGGTCAGAGGTGGTAAGAGAACTACCTGCCATACATTCTGAACAGTTCATGACCTCCTCTGTGCAGCGCAAGGGCTTGCAGGAATGTCTATTTGCTTTATAAGCTGTCCAGAAAGAAAGTGAGCTCCCCACTTTGCATTTGGCCACTTCTCAGAGCTCGCATTAGGAAGGTAGCTGAGGAACTTGAAAGTAACTCTGAGCCACCTATGTTTACTCCATGTCATTTTCCTAAAGGACCCCCAAGACGCCATCCCCAGAGGGACCATGCTGGCCATTTTCATCACCACTGTGGCTTACCTGGGGGTTGCTATCTGCGTGGGTAAGTTGTACATCTCTGGTTTCAGAATGACAATAAGCGTTGTGACTCTCTTACTCTCCTGGTCCTGTGGGCTTCCAGGGGGCCATGAGTGGCCTCAGTCACTTAGGGTTTTCATGCAACCAAGCTGTAATGTCAGCATCTCTGTGTCAGAGCTACAGTCACTTTAATCAGGTTGTCCTGCCCAAGCCTAAAGAGGTCCTCACTTCATTACCCTGGGTGACATTCCCACTTCTGGGAAAGCTACCCTTCCAGCACCTGTCTACAAGGCAGATAAGGATCAGAGCAGGGCAGAGAAACAAAAAGTCAAAGCAAAACGAAGCAAACACATGGCCTTAGGAAAGCATGAAAAATGCAGGACTTATGATCAGGTCATCCTTCCACTGCTGTCCCTCGTATGGACATATCGCTATCACCGATTGGCAGGAAATGGGAGAACACCCAGCTTCCAGCACTGTGGGCAGCTAAACCCAGCACTGTTCGGGGAGCAGGAAATCTGTGTACCTCCCTGTGGGTCCAGAGGCCAACTACAGTTCCAGCTGCTGCCTGCAGCTGGCTGGAGGCCACCTCTTGCTTGTGCTATGGTGGGAGAGGAGGAAGTATGGCTGCCCAGAATGCAGAGAAGAAAACTGTCCTCTGCATGCAGCAGAGCCCACAGGGCAGGGCAGGGCACATGGGAGCCCAGTGGCTGTTTCAGCAGAATGTGGCTACACTCACCCTCTGCTTGTCAGCAGGGAGATGGGCACAGTGCGTGTATCTTCAGTTGGTCTCTGGTTGAAAAAAGAATGAAAAGGCAGCAAGCAGATCCTTGCCTACCTCGTGGTCTCTTAGTTGAACAAATGGGAGAAGGTTGTTACATGCATCGTTATGTCCTTCCCAAGTCTTCTTACGTGTGAAGAGTTCTTGTTTCGCACTTTAAGAAATCAGCACATACTCAGATGATGTTGAAATTGCCTAAAGCTAAATTTCTCCAGTGGGTTTTCTTTTTCAAACATAAGAATGATGAGAAAATGAACAAAGTTATAGACAGCAATTCAGAGGTTCTTCTAGTCTCCTCCCAAACATGAGTAGAAAAATCAGCATTTCTATACTAGGACAGGGGACAGGAGAGACAGTCACCGAGTCAGTGCTCTCTCTGCCTTACTGCAAAGCATGGATCTTGGACTGGCTTCCTGGTAATTCACTAGGATCCATCACTCAGAAGTGAAAATAGATGACTCAGAGAAGCCAGCTTGGCATAAATGAACAAGGCAGGAAAGCAGAACCCAAGATGATTGGCTTTGCTTAGTAAAGCTTTGCTTTGTGGCTTTGCTTAGTAAAGCTTCGTTTTGTGGCTTTACTTAGTAATCCACAAGCATGATTTCAAATGTTTCAGTAAAGGCCCACTGGTGACCTCTCAGGGCTGCAACAAGAAGGAGTCCTGAGCTGATATAAGATTCTCTTTCAGTTGAACAGTTCTAGGATTGTTAAATCTTTCCCAGATTAAAAGAATGCCAATTCCAAGGCTAAGACAAAAGGTGTCCATTAGTCCCTGTCTTTGGTTTTTTTAAAACTGCAGTATCAGCAAGGAATGAGAACTCATGGTAGGTATGGTTTGAGAAGCAAACTAAGTAACTTTGCTGGTTGACATTTAGATTGTAAAATATTTCTCCTTCATGTAATATGTATACATATTGCTTATATTCATATATTCCAGTAATGCTATCAAATATGTGACAGACATTACAGTCAAAAATTAGTAACAAAGTTAGTGATTATACATCAAGGATCTTTTAAATGCTCATAATTCTTTCCACAGGATCTATCTACAGAAATATTGTAAAATACAACAACCACCATTGTTGAACTCCTATTGCTTTGCTTAATGAAATTTTGCATCTTTTATACCAATTTTTTTTATCATTTTGTAGTCTTTAAAAAGCAAAAAATAAATAAGACACAAAACAGCCTAGGCAGAGAGGTGCTCATCTTAAAATGGTATCATAGAAAATAGCAGATACTCCCATGTGTGAAATTAATGGAATAAGCTGAAGGAATGTTATGCTTTTTTATGAGCAGAACAGATTTATTTGGGGGGAAAGAAAGCTCCTGTCACAGAGAGGAACAGGAAGAGGGCCCAAGTGGGTTGTCCCCTGAAAGAAATATTCAAGAAAATATTTCTATCTATTCCACTAGAAATACCAGTCGTCAAATAAGAAATCTTGACATTTTCTCCCAAATGACTGCCTATATTATTTAAGCCATTCAACTTTTATAGAAAGCAGAATTATAATGTTGTTTAAAAAATTGTGGAGTTAGTTGAAAACAAAGGCCTCGTAATTACTAGGATAACCTTTCTTTCTCACAGAGAAGGAGACATATCATTCTCACTTGAAAATTTGGGCTCAGTAGAACCCAACCCGAAATGTGACCGTGGGTGCAAGCCGCACACGAGTTAAGAGGTCAGCTGGCAGGCCAGCTCCACTTCCAAAGGCCTTTATTAACCACGAGGCTGGCACCGACACCCTTTCCAGCTGTTGATATGTCATCCTGTGGCAGATAGAGGGCGCTCCAGAGCTCAATGTGGGAGCTTCTGGTCACCGTATCCAAGAAGCACTGACTATGAGCAGAGGCCACAAACAGGCCTGTTTAGATGCCAGTCCAGCTAAGTGTGAGTTCAGGAGAGAGCCCTGAGAGCGGGCAGGGCCCTTCCATTACAGCAATAAAAAGCCCTGTTGTTCCCACAGCGGCCTGTGTGGTCCGAGATGCCACCGGAAGTATGAATGACACCATCATTTCCGGCGTGAACTGCAATGGGTCTGCAGCCTGTGGACTGGGCTATGACTTCTCAAGATGTCAACACGAGCCCTGTCAGTATGGGCTGATGAACAACTTCCAGGTTCGCGCTGCCAAGGAAAAATGTCTAGGACCTTTGTCTCGTGCTTTCAGAATGTCCTATCCAGTCAGACTTGGGCATCTGGAGCTTTGGACTCAAGTCTGTGTGTGAGGGGCAGGGTGCCTGTGATGGTGATGCCTGTGGTTACATTTCCTGTGGTGGGGACACAGCAGGCGGTGGGAGAGGTGACCACCTGGTGCCGTGTCTTCTGGCCACTTGTACAGGATTTCATGGTGAACAAGAGCTGTGTGGATTAGCTTGTCCCATGGCGTTTGGCTTAGGACCACCTGCTGAGGTGGCCCAGAGTGCCTGGGAGACAAGAACAAGGGAGAAGTTGGGAGTGGAAGGAGGAGGGCAAGGGACCTTGCAGAAGTGCACTAATGTGTCTGCATGATTGGTGAGAAGCTAGAGGAGCAGGTATGAGGTACCGTCTGCATCCATCTGTGTCACCCACCAACACTGAGAAATTAACTCCACTGAAGTCATTATCCAAAACAGGCCCAATATGGATAAAATCTCATCAGATCTCATATACAAAATTATGTTTAATTAACACCAGCCAGGCAAGGGTTTGAAAGCTCTACATGGAGGAGAAATAAGAAAAACCAATGCTTTTTAAAAGACTGGTAAGCTGGGCGTGGTGGCTCATGCCTGTAATCCCAGCACTTGGGAGGCTGAGGCAGGAGGAGGATCGTTGTGAGTTCGAGACCAGCCTGTGCTACAAAAAAAAAGTGAGCTCAAAGCCAGCCTGAACTGCACAGTGAGACCCTGTCTCAAAAAAAATAAAAAAATAAAAGACTGGTAAATGGCTACACCTTTCCTCAAATCTTGTTAAAACAATGCTTTCTTCTGGGTAGAACTGTTCACCAGCAAAGTAACATCTGAGTGCAAAGAACAGAGGGGTAAACTACTGTTAGAATCCTTAAAGCCCTTTGTCCTCTATTTTTTTTTCAATATCTTGTAGTTATATTTTGGTGAGCACTCTTTATTTTGTAAGTAACACAAAAGGTCATCTTCATTCTAAAAGAACAATACGATGACTAGCTGAGCATGGTGGTTCATGCCTGTAATCCCAGCACTTGGGAGTCTGAGGCAGGAGGATCAGTGCGAGTTTGAGACCAGCCTGGGCTACAAAAGTGAGCTCAAAGCCAGCCTGAACTGCACAGTGAGACCCTGTCTCAAAAAGCCAAAAAAAAAAAAAAAAAAAAAAAAAAAAAAAAAAAAAAAAAAAAAAAAAAAGAAGAACAATACTATGACTTTGGAGGTAGATGGCAGGTGGCACGCATTTGTAAGCCTGGCTACCAGGGAAGCTGAGGCAGGAGGACCGTAAGGCTGAGAGCAACCTGGACAACTTAGGGAGACCCTCTGACGAGGAAAAAAAAGGGGGTTTTGTTTTGTTTAGTTTTGTTCTTTTAAGGATAGGAATATAGCTCAGCATTCTCTGGGCTCAGGCTCCAGTGGAGGGAAAGAGAGAATAGGAGGAGAAAGGAAGGAAGAGAGGGACAAAGAGTGAGGGAAGGAAGGAAAGGAGTGAGGGACGGAAAGAAAGGAGGGGGCAAGGAATTGAGAACGAAGCAGGGGACTATTCCATTCCAAGCAACTGGCCTATGAAACACTCCACTCATCAAGTAAAGAGAAGCGTTTGCATACTGCTCGCCTGATGTGTCAGTCCTCTGTGTCCCCAAACCTTTCTCCTGCAGGTCATGAGCATGGTGTCTGGGTTCGGCCCCCTCATCACCGCCGGAATCTTCTCGGCAACGCTGTCCTCTGCCCTGGCCTCCCTGGTCAGCGCCCCCAAGGTGTTCCAGGTAAGAGGGGCCCATGCACACCTGCGTCCCTGCCTCTGCTGTGGACCCAGCTGAAGGACTCCTTCCTGCTGGCAGTCATTTTCCATCATTCTCTGAAACAGCGAATGTTCACATCTGGCTCGGGCACACTGCCTGCCACCTAGTCAAAATCGATTCAAATAAGATAAAGAATGACAAACGCAGCGTTCACATGGGCCTCACGTTGTGTGCCACTTAATCTTCCCCCAAATCTTCTTGTCAAAATCACCCAGAGAAAATGGCTGTACATAGATATAAATGACAAATTCCTCCTCTTTTTGTTGCATTAGGCTCTTTGCAAAGACAACATCTTCAAGGGCCTGCAGTTCTTCGCAAAGGGCTACGGGAAGAACAACGAGCCCCTGCGAGGCTATCTGCTCACCTTCGCGATAGCGATGGCATTTATTCTGATTGGTGCGTAGCTTTCTTGTTCCTCCTGGAAACCAAGTCACTTTGCTGGTTCCTCAACTGCTCCTTGTTGTTTGAGAAATTCCCTGTTTTGTGTTTACGGTCCTGCTTAGGCGTACCAGCATCTGTCTGAGAAGGACCTAGGGAGGCGTCGTGTGATGAGGGACCTAGAGGAGTCTTAGAATGCTCTGGACTTGGATCTGACTTCTGAACAGGAAGGTTCAAAGCCCATCCAACTATCTGCAGCCCTTACTGTGCCAGAGCTGTCCCTGCTGCCATGCCTACTGGCCCAATGGCCAACAAAACTGAATTGTTCAAGTCCCCATTTCTTGGAATGCAGTTGGTTGACCCTGGGTTCAGGATCACCACTGTATTTGTGGGAGGGTAGGCTTCTCAGACGCAGCTGCACAGCTACTAAAGCCAGATCTCTCAAGATAAGGCCCCTGCCTCTCACCAGCTCCTCAAAAGACTCTTAGGTCCTTAGCATTGAGACCTGCATGCCTACCTGGTAATCTTGGTTACTTCTCCTCTGGCACTGTAGACGCAGCCACAGGATCTCAGAAAGACAGGTTCATAGCTGCAGCCTTCGTATCCCCTGCCCTCCACCTTTGCTGGGGGAGGGGATCTAAGGAAAAGAGGCCAAAGGCAACCTTATGTTGGGAACTTCCCATGAGCACCCCAGTGCCCTGCACAACATCTCCTCTTCATTACCTATAAAACTCAGAAAGGAACTGAGTCCACATCGAATTTCTGTGAGGTTAAAGAGGGAAATTCACAACTCCATACATTGCTTAGATTTTTTTTTTCAAAAAATTAAATATGGGGCATTACATATAGAAATGTACCAATCTACTGTATTTAGAGGATCTCATAACCAAAGTGTAAACACCTGTGTATAAATTAAATGTTAATCCTTTAGAATCACCCTTTCAAAATGCAAATTATCTTTAGGAACAAGGCTGATGGCAGTTGTCACCCACCCATGTGCTTACTGGTTTCTGTCACCCCTATTGCCACCTGCTTTGCATCACCAAGGTTGAAGATAGCTGAGCTTCAGATGAATGAGTGTGTCTCTGTATTTCTTCTTTATTACATGATAAGCAATCCACCTGGGGCTCAATGACAGTGACTATTTAGCCACTGAGGGCTAAAGAAGCTTTGATAAGCCCTGAGGGGTAGAACTACCCAGGCATAAGGAAAAGTATAGAGTAAGAAGGACAGGGCAAACAGGAGCTCTCTGGGTGTGTGTGGAGAAATATCCAGTTGGGAGTATCCAGTGCACCAGTGCTTAACTAATCTGTCCCCCAGTGGATACTCTTGGTCATATACACAATTGGCAAAGCATACAAGTGTGGCACCTCCAGGTGGCTACAGGAACTTTATCCTATTTTCAGTCCCTACCTTTTTACCAACTCCTATGTGAATATTTAGTAGGTAGAGCTCTTCATTTTCTATTTTCTGATTTGTAGCTTTGCTCGAGTCTCACTTTATGGAAACTCTAGCTAAGAATATATGTGCAGTCCCAAAGAAAAATCACGGACTCCCTAAAATCTAGCAGATGCTAGCTGCGCATTCGATTTCCAAATAAAGCCAAGCCACCTCGCTCTAACAGCCGCCCGCTCCATCTCATCACTCAGACGTGCACATTCAGTTCTGTCTCTCTTGCAGCGGAGCTGAACGTCATCGCACCCATCATCTCCAACTTCTTCCTGGCCTCGTATGCGCTTATTAATTTCTCCTGCTTCCACGCCTCTTACGCCAAGTCTCCAGGTAAGATGACATTTCCAAACTAAGATAAGCCTCGGCCAACAGTTTGTCTCAATAAAATGAAATAAGCCAGTGAAAAATGTTCCATCTGTGTTTCCGTGTCACCTCGGATCCTGATGAGCAGGGTAACCCACTTTCTTTTAGTGAGTTGGGGGCTCGCTTCCGAAAGAGAAAATGAATCGTTTGAGCAATGGCCTTTTTGACCAACCATAAGGTCAATTTTCTCTTGTGGCAATAAATTATTCATTGCAAGAGAAACCACACTTATTTCAGCAGCAGAAAAACAGCACTATTTATTTCCAGGATGAAAGTGAGCACAGAAGTAGAATAAATGTATATATCTGAGGCTTTCTTACTCTCAATTTGCTCCCTGCCCATGGTGTGGAAAAGAAGGTTGAGTAGTCCGGTAATTACCTGCTGAGCACAGCCTTGCTGGTTCACCTGGGTCCCATGACGTAAATGCTGGGGTCACTGGGGCACTTTGTGGCTGTGATTTAATGTCCCCAAGAAACTCCTGCTAAAGAGCCTTCCTCAGTTGTCCTTCCACCTCATCCTTTTTGTGGCTTGTTGGCTCCTAGGATTTCTTCCACCTTCCTGCCAGAGTAGAGACTTGTTTGGTTGACCCTTAGTTAGAAAGTCGCTCATCAGGAGAACTTTCATGGAGCATGACAAAACACTCTTTTGAAGCCTGCCGCCATAGCAAGCCTCCTTTGGGGAACTTGCTGCCATTCAGATGAAATGCAGGTAGAAAGGAAACCTTTATCTACCCAGGGCTGTAGAAGACAGCTCAGAACTTTTGCATGAGTTTTGGTGTAGTTTCTTAATACAAAGAAATGTGGCTTCTTGTCTTGGTCTGGCCATTTTAAAAAACAATGGAGAATTAGACTGACAGGAGAAAGAATAGAAAAGAGCACTGGACAGAGGGAGAGGGAAAAAGGAAAACATGAAAACATATAGAAAGGGCTGGCAAGATAACTCCCTGCTTAGGCAAGCTTAGGCAGGCACAGGGGACCTCAGTTTGATCCCCTGCATCACATGCTGCACCAGTCCTGCCCTCAGGGCAGGCTGAGCTGGCCAAAAATAAAAATATATATATTAAATATATATAGAGAGAGAGACAGACAGACAGACAGACAGAGACAGAGAGAAACACTGGTACACAAACCAGAGTGATTATTAGACTCTGTGTGTGTATGTATCTCTATCTCTGTCCCTGTTCCTCTCTCTCTCTCTCTCTCTCTCTCTCTCTCTCTCTCTCTCTCTCTCTCTCTTTCGAGCGCGCGCGCGCGCGCGTGCGAGCGCATGCTCGCTCTCTTGCTCTCGTACTAGTTCTCGCTCTTGCTCTCTCTCTTTCTCTCCCCCCTGAAAATCAAAGCCTCGGTAAAGGAGATTATATCCAAAAATGCTCCTTAAGGTCTATTTCCATCTTGTGGTCATTTAAGGAAATTTTTCCTGAAGACTTTCAAAATCCTATTGTATTTTGGTAACCCCAAATTCAAGGCATCCTTCACCCACTGTCTTAAGGTGACCTCCAAATCAGCACTTCCCTACTTCACCCATGCTGTTTCCTAGCTGATTTTATTTCAAGGAATTAATAGAATAGGGAAACCTCCCATGTATGTAGGAACTATGAGAAGTACTTTCTTTACAAAAATGCATGGCATACTAAGGCATTGGGTTTAGAAGTCATTGCTAGAAATTTTCACCTTTTCTTATAGGTAATTGTCCCCCTGGGATGGCAAAGAAAGACCAAGGAGTTTTACAGACCGACTCAATAATTGCTCTGCCTTACACCAACAAAAAGAGCATGCTTTCTTAAACCTCTCTTTCTTGAACAAGAAGTTCTCTGTCCCCACCTTTTCATGTTTCACTTCCTTTTTTTTTATTTTAAAGACAGAGAGGAGAAAAACAAAACTTCTGATCCAGAACTTCAAAACAACATGATAAGCAATTAACAATGGGTATCATATTGCATATTGTTATCTTCAAAGTAGTTGCTCAGATTACAAGATACAGGCATGCAAAACTGATCAAACAATACATTCCGGATAGATCTCAGATCCTTGACATTGGAACAATTGGGGCATAAAGGAAGCAGTCAGTGGGCCACCAGGGGAAATTTTTCAGATGCTTATTTTCCAAATTTCATAGTATCCTAGGTGATACAACCCCCACTTTCATAGACCAGAGACTCAAGACCTTAGAAAAACAACAAAATTATGGTTGGACTTAAAGATTCTGATTCTTCATGACAGGAGAAGATGGTATGAAGGTGATATGAACATGTTACCTGAATGCTTATCATATGCTGCCAAAGGACAGCAATTGGGTGGAAAGGTTCCTTTCTTCAATTGGTTTGCTTGTTTGCAGGGTGGAGGCCTGCCTATGGGATTTACAATATGTGGGTATCTCTTTTTGGAGCTGTTCTGTGCTGTGCTGTCATGTTTGTCATCAACTGGTGGGCAGCTGTGATCACCTACATCATTGAGTTATTCCTCTATATCTACGTGACTTACAAGAAGCCAGGTAAGAGGAGAAGGTCTTTCCAGGAGGGTTTCTAACTATCTCTCTACCCATATGATCAACATTTATTGGGCAGCCATGTGTGCAGTAGATAGTACGACTATAGTGCAATGTGAGGATAGCCTTAATGCGCCTTGTTGAGCACCTAATACATATCATGAGCTCCTTTAAGCCTCGTGACTATGTAGTACCATGCATTAGGTGTTACTAGTGTCAATATAAAGATGAAGCACCTGGGGCTTGAAGAGCTGACCGCTGGGTCTGCCCCCTGAAGGAACTTGAATATGTGTTGAATGAACAAATAAACAAGCTTTTAAAAAAAAGAAAGCAACAAGAGGCAGTTAGGAAACGGTTCATGGGACAGAGTCGGGGCATGAGACTCTAGGTAGAAGCAAAAGCAGAAGCAAAATTGAGGCTGCACCCAAGCACCTGGTGTATCTGGAGGTGTTAACTCAGGGGTTCCGGGGTGCTGGAGAAGCAGCACTGGGTAAGCCTTCAGGGGCTAAATTGGAGAATTAAACACCATGGGAGAGAATCTGGCTACGGTGAGTGCCAGGAAGATGCTGTAGGTTGCTCAGTTGGAGAAGCACAGTTGTGGTTGAACTTTGGATGCCAGCTGTAGAGCTAGTGGCATGGGTGACCTGAAGCAGAGGCAGACAATGGGACCCAGAACTCTACTGCACTCCTCCTTCCCCTAAGATCATTGGAAATTTCTTTTGATTTCTTTAGTACTTTCTATCTGTTTAACATTAGACATACTTTAAATATGGTAAGAAGTTCACCCTGACATATAGTCTGTAAGTCTTAACAACCAAATGGTCGTATCACTGTCACCATAAACAAGATGTAAGAGATCTCCACCATCTCACGCCCAAAATCTTCCTTCTACCCCTGTATCTTCAGTGTCTGCCTCCCAAAACTTAACCTGGGGCAACTGCTTTTCTTGTTTCTCATCCTAAAGTTGTTTGTTGTTGTTGTTTAATGAACATATTTATTAAGAGAAAGAAAGCTCCTGTCCAAGAGGGGGACAGGAAGGGGATGCCAAGTGGGTAGTCCCCTTCTCATCTTATAGTTTTGCATTTTTCTAGAATGCCCAAACATGGAACCACGTAGTACGTAGCTCTGCGATTGTCTCCTTTCAGTTCTCATAAGTTCGTCAATGGCATTGCCTGTATAATACAAGCCTTTGCGTTCTTTGTACTTTGAGTGGCATTCGGTGCACCAGATTCCTACCAGTGTGTAGCACTGCTTGCCTGAAACACTCTTCTAATAATAGAGAATTGTAGTTTAATTTACATTTTTCCTGTGAATAATAATAGTGAACATCTTATTGCTGCTGGTATCTATATATTCTCTTGAGCTAAGTGTTCTTAAAGTTTTGCTTATTTCTTCAGTTATTTTCCTAATATTCAATTGTGAGAGTTCTTTCTACGTACTGGATACAAATCCTTCTGCAGTGTATGTTGTACACATTTTTCAAAGATCTGTGCCTTCTATTTAAAAGAAAATTTCCTATGCCAGGTGTGGTGTCCCACGCCTATAATCCCAAGGCTTAGAGAGACTGAGGCAAGAGGATTGCTAGTGAGTGTGAGGCCAGCCTGGACTACATAGTGAGGCCTTGTCTCTAAAACGTTTGTTCCCTTATTATAGTTTTGAACAATAGACATTCTTCATTTCTACAAAGTCTAGTGTATTTTTCCCTTTCCTTTTCCTTTTATGATCTGGTGTTGTGTATCTGCTCCAAGATATCTCTTCCTAACCTAAAAGGCAGCCATCTAGAAACTTTGAGGCATTGGTAGTTACATTAAGGTCTATTATTCACATGGAGTTCATGTTTATATATGATGTAAGGCATGGCTTAAGGTTCATATTTCATGCAGTCCAATGGACTAGTCGTGGTTTAGCTCTACACATGCAGCCTCCTGTGTGCTTAAGACTGCTCAGTGCATCGTCAGCACATAGCCCGGCTCATCTTTCTCTCTCCAGATGATGCCCCAACTCATTTCCTAACTCTCCCGAGCAAGGCGGGAAGCGTGGGCTCTGTCCGTCCTGTGGCATACACACGTACATGCCTGTCGGCGACTTTTGTGAATCTGTAGGCTCCATTTAATATCTAGTTTTGTTTTTATTTAAATAAAATGGTGAGCCAACCAGATAGCTCTGAAGACTAAAGCGCCTGCTTAGGCAGAGCTCTGCAGCCGGGTTCAATCCCTGGCCTGCCATGCCAGCCCGGCCCCTGGGGTGCACTGAGATGGCAGCTGAGGCTGGGGTGGTGGCATATGCCTGTAATCCCAGTGCTTGGGAGGCCTAACCACAGGAGGATCACCAGGAGTCCAGTCTATGTGGTGAGACCCTGTAGATCCTGTAGACCTTGTACTAAATACATAGTAAAACAAAAAGAAAGAAAAGAAGGCCAGAAGGGCAGTGCGGACTTCCCAAGTTAGGAAGCTGAGGTTCTAAAGGGTCAGACTAAGATGCTTGGTAAGTATCTGCTACCTTCTTCGTGAAGCTCTAGAGGAACCCCTGAGCTCCTCACTGTGCTCTTCCAAGTGTGGAGGTGGTGGCCCTCCCTTCATGTGCAGTAACCCCTCTTTTGCTCTCAAGAATTCGAGAAGCTCCTGGGTGGAGCCAGAGGCTGACCATTTCCCCGCATTTGTCTCTGGGCCTCCCCCATCACCAAGACCCTTAAGACTTGAAGATCAACGGCGCAGCCTGAGCCTTGGCTGGAAAGAAGCCTGGTATCCAGGGCTTCACCTGGCATGCCTAGAAGGATGCCAGGCTCTTTCTAGGAAGCACTACATTCTGCTTTCGCTAAGTTGGCTGCTCATCACTGCCTGTGTAGCCAAGACAAAGGATAGAAAAGAATGGTTTGTGAGAATCATTCATGGTGCCCAGAGAAAAGATCAGCACTTTCTGTGCCCATCTCCTCTGCATCCACAGATGTGAACTGGGGCTCATCCACGCAGGCACTTTCCTATGTCAGTGCTTTAGACAACGCTCTGGAGTTAACCACAGTGGAAGACCACGTGAAGAACTTCAGGTAACTTTGGCATCTTGGATATCCTGGTGTTAGGAGTGGGGGGGGGGCTTTCCCTCATGGGACATGTGTGCACCAGGGTAGTTACAGGCTCTGTGGACACAGTCCCCAAACAGCCACACTGGCACTGCAGAATTTCTTGTAAATGAGCGCCCCCTGTGTTCTGTGCACCCAGATCTGTACCCCACCCCTCAGCCACTGCTCTACATGGGCCCAGATATTGCCTATCTGGTGGGAGGCAGAGCAGTTACTCAAAAGGAGTGATTCAGAGAGCTCTTCACCATCGGTATCAAATCCACTCAGCCTAAGACCTTGTGGCTTCCTGATTTCTCTACAAGTCATGCTTTGGGCTCTTCACAACCTCTATCTCATGCTTGCAAGGAGGATGAGGGAAGAGGGCAGAAAATATTGGTCAAAGAGGGACACTTTGTGTGTATATTCAGAGCTGGGGTAGCACAGTGTCTGGGGGAAGCAGACAAATGGAACCCCCTATCACCTTTTCCCTATTTTGTACTTATGTTTTGAAGACACTAAAAATACAAGAATGGCAAGATGGATGGGCAAAGTGGTACACAGAGAGCCCTTCTCAGGCCTCTATGTGGTCCAAGAAGTTGACATTTGTAATCCCATGGAAAAGTTATTGGAATTCTAGGGCATTAATTCCAATCTTCCACTTCCAGTCTGACCCATGGAGAGATTAAAGGCCCTAAAGCATATTGGTAGTTATGAGGAGCCAAGTCCTGCTAGGGTGATGGCTATCTGGAACAGAGGCCTCCACCCAGGGCCAATCTTGGGTTGTATTAATTCATGAAGAGAGGAGTGGCTTGAGGATGAGTGACCATGAGAATGGAGGGAAGTAGGTGAGTGCTGTGAGCTGGCCTGAGTCTGAAGCCCGAAGTCACCTCTGCAGTTGCAGATAGAAGGATGTGGAGAAAGAGTATTCTGCATGACACAACTGAGGCAGTATCTAATGTTTCGGGGTCAGTGCCTTAGCTCTGATGTGTAAGCTTTCATGCCCTGGGAAATCACAGCCTCTCATCTAGAGGCTCAATTCCAGCCAACAGCATGGGGCATGGTTCTGCATCCTACCTGGACTACACATGTTTTATTTGGGAGCTACAGGGTGGGGAAACACTTTGCTGTTGGTTTGCTTCCAAGACTACCATCAGCGCCTCCGCTGCACTGAGCTGCACTGCTTAAATCAATGGCAAAGATAACAAACACATTGAGAGAGAAATTAGAAAAATAGTACCTTTTATGATAGCGCCAAAGAAAATGAAATACTTAGGGATTAACCTAGCTAAAGAAGTAAAAGAACTTTTCAATGAAAACTACAGTACTCTGAAAAAAGAGATCTTAGAAGATTTCAGAAAATGGGAAGATATTCCCTGCTCCTAGATAGGAAGAACCAACATTGTGAAGATGGCCGTACTCCCTAAATTGTTACACAGATTTAATGCAGTTCCTATCCAAATGCCATCAATATACTTCACAGACCTGGAGAAATCATTCCTAAAAGACCCAGAATTACAAAGACAATTCTGGGCAACAAATGTAGGGCAGGAGGCATTACAATTCCTGACCTAAGGTTATAGTACGAAGTTACAGTAATAAAATCAACGTGGTATTGGCAAAAAAAATAGACCTGAGGATCAATGGAATAGATTAGAAGATGCTGAAGCAAATACAAACACACTTAAATCAATGGCAAAAGGAAAAGTCCTAGCCAGCTCTGTACACATCAATATATGGAAATAGGGCCCGAGTTCCGTCAGGATGGAGATGACTGCTCTTCTTTCCAGAAGGGCCCTCCAGGTGGTCCTGCCCAAGGTGGTTCAAGAATTCCAGTGGGAAGCCCAAAAAATAATTTGTGGAGACACCCTCACATTTAGCCAAGCCCCGTGTGCCTTTCGCTGGGGACAGTGGCTCTGGACCTCTAGCCTCCTCTTCACTGCAGGGTCTCTCACCTTCCTTTCTTTACTTCCAGGCCCCAGTGCATTGTGCTAACTGGAGCACCCATGACGAGGCCTGCCCTCTTGGACATAACTCATGCCTTTACCAAGAACAGTGGCCTGTGTATCTGCTGTGAAGTCTTTGTGGTAAGCATCCCCCCACCCGCAACCATGGAAAGAGCTTTTCTCGCTTGTCCACCTTGGTTACTTTAGGTGAACGGAGAAGGCCCATACAGGAAAATGGCCAAACAGTTTGGATAAGAGCCATCTTCCTTGATTCATAGAGCAATGACCAGCCAGAGCCCGTGATCCTGAATTTAAATGGGTAGATGGATGTACCTCCAGTTCCAAAGGAAACCAACAAAAAGTGATAAATATCTCCCAATGGCAGCTTGGAAGTCAGGAAAAAAAAAAAAAAAACAGAACTGTCTCAGAAATAAAATGAGAAAATGAGGACATCCAGGATGTTAACTGTCTCTAAAAACCTAAGAGGATGGAACAAGACAGGGAGAGCACTGTTATGTAGATTAACTGATGGACAACCATGAAGACATAATGGCCATAAGCGACAGCAGCACCTGGTATTTAGATTAAATATTTGGATAAGCCTGACACCATGGACATCTCAAGAATTAAACCATGTTTCCCATCCCTCCAATAGACAGAGCTAAGTGAAGTCCCTTTTGTTCAGCAAATATATGCCTGAATGACAGCAATATATTGGTAGCTTTCCTAACAGGCATTCAGACTAGGTGTAAAATGTAGCCATAATTATCGGTCAACTTTTCTGGTAGGGAGGAGCGATAAAATCATGATTTCACACTTCTGAGTTCACTCATTGCTCTTTCACCTTGCCTCTCCCTCTCCTCTAAATCCCCATCTACCAATGTACCTTTATAGCACTTCAGGGATATATTGTCAAGCACCCTTCCTCCTAGGGTTTTTCCTATTTGGGCCACACATAGCCTCATGAGGAAGAAAAGAAAAAAAAAAAGGCCTTATTCTCATTTACCAATTGGAAGATCAAGATTCTACTCCTGCACCAAATCATATAGCAAAATTATGGCCATGTCAGGACATCCATTTGGGGCACCTGACAGTGTCCCCAGGGCTTTATTTTGGAGAAGGCACACCCTGGGATACTGGCCAGAGTCAGATCCATTATGTCCCCCTCTGCCATCTGCAAAGGAAGAGGCTGTCAGGAAGCTGTGTGACCCTTGGGCCAGCCAACCATGCGACAGTACAGGGATCAATTACCACATGGCACCCTGCCCCTTTTGCACAGGGCAGCATTCTGAATGCTAGAGGAGGGGAGGCGAGCATTGTTGCCCATCTCAAGGCCTAGACAATGACAGCAACTCAAACAATCTAACCAAATCCGATTCCCTGGGCACAGTCAAGAGGCTCCTACAGAACACAGGAGATTGACAGGTGAGGTAATGACCGGCCGTGGCTCTGAGGATTTTTTAAAAGCTTATCAAGGGCCTTCTCTCCTATTATCAACTTAGGTGCCCCAGATTAGTGGATTTCATTTTGGCCAATTTGATAGAGGACCCGGTTTTGATAAAATAAGCAGTTTGGGGCATTTTTCTTCTCTAGCAATTTAGAGAAAACTTAGTTTAGCAGGCAATAAGATATCTTTGTACTGGAGAAATGAACTGGGCTTATAAACAGTCACATATTGGTAAGGGAGAAGATATCTTCGACACAGACAAGAAATATTGCTTTTAATTAACCCTTTGTTGCATGTGGGGGAGTTAAGGGGGTTATGCTGGAATATCACTTCATCTGAAGTGAGTACCCACATCTGTAACCCTAGTTGTGTGATCAGTAAGTGGGGTGATGTCCTATGTTATTGAACCAGTGTCTCTGTGGAGGTCTCAAGCATCCTGCTCCTGGGAATGCACAGAGGCTCTCTTGGGGACAGAAAATTGGTATTGCATCTGCTAATGACTCTCCAGTTGGTTATCTCTGGGGCTGCACATACTGCCCGTGCTTTTAGGCTCCAATAAGGTAGGTGCCAATCATCTTTGCAAAGAAAGGTTTGGAAGGAGTGTGGGCATAGTCAGTGTGCCCCTGGCCCAGCTCTCTGAAAACATGATGCTTGACAGTAGCATGGTAGCCAGGCTTGTGAAGGCATGAGGTAGCACTGGTGAGGAGGATGAAGGGAGAGTGGCAGCGTGTGTTTTAACTCTAGGACGCTGGTGCCTGTGGGCTGCAGAGAATAACTGGAGTTCCGATCCCTATTGTGTCACCTACTGGCCTCAAGTCTTTGGGGCTCGTCATGTAGTCTCTCTGTGATGCAGTCCTCTCAGCTGTGCAATGAAGGCAATAAAAAATAGCACCTATAGCATGGGCTTACTCTGGGAATTGCATAAGATAAGCATTCAAGTACTTTGCGGCGTGTTAAGCAAACAGTAAATATTTGATTGATCTTAGTTGATAACATCATTGCAGCTGTTTTTGGCATGTTTAGTGGCCATTTGCTGTCCAGAAATACAGGGTCCCCAAAAGAGACTTAAGGAATTCCAAAGGCTAGGTTTTAAATTTTTTGTTAAGTCCAGTGGTTTGATTATGCAGGACCAGCGACATGTGCAGTCCCACCAGACTTACTAAGACGGCACCAGCTGGCTCTGGCCTCCGCGGCTCTGGCCTTCAGCCACTGCAACACTTGCTTGAAGTACTGTTGTATCAGCAGGTACGGGCACGATCTAGGACTCACTAGAGTCATGATGTCACTGGGCAAGCCAAAGCACAAGGCCATAGCTGCCATTTTCTGTGACCAAGACCAGCTCCAACCCCCAGAGCCTTGTCCCCCATCATCTTACTGTTTTTTTTATTTGTTTTTTTTATTTTTTTTTTTTTTACTATGTTAAGATTTTAGAAGAGGCATTCTTTATCAAGACAAATTTGTGCAACCTTCTCAAGGAACCCTCCTTGGAAATTTTTAGAATATTATCCAGGCTCCTCATTTAAATTACCATAGGATAAATCAGTGACATTGTCTTACCCTAGAGGCTTTACACTGAATGTAGAAGTACTTGCAATCTTTTGTGCTTTGGTCCTATCACTGTAGAGGCAGAGGGAGTTGGGCTTTTCCAGAACCATCCACACATCCATGCATAGCCAGGCTCAGAGAGTCAGCAACAGGTGGACGATAAGCAAGGCAAACTGGAGCCTCCATCAGTTCTGCCCACTGCCCCATGACACTGACGTCTGTCTTTCTTAGTTCCCCACTTAGGTCACAGCTAGAAGGTGAAGAGAAAGCATAGCAATGCCAGCCCCTGGAGATGAGCTGGTTTTACTGTTTACACGGTTCTCTGGCACACTATACCCCATCCTAAAGAGTCCTGTGCCAGGGACTTCTCATTTGCCCAGGCCACCTGCAAAGGCATCGCAGAAGGCCCTCACAGTCCTGCAACCCTACCTCCCAGTTTTGCATTTAAAGGCAAGGGTTCTTTTAAAAAATGAATCCTAAAACCAGCTACTTTTGAAGATGAAAGTGAATTCCATTGATCTGGAATTAAGAATACAGACTAAATATAGCCAGTGTCATCAAGACCCTTGTTGGCCCTTGCTGAAAGCAGTCCATTCTGTCAAGTCACATTATGTCAGACTGGTGGGAGGAAAACAAAGAGCATTTCTCAAGATTGCTTCTATTTTGTTTCAAAATGTTAAGAAAAGTAAGAAGCTAAGTCATAAAATTTATACTTTTGTAGATCAAAACTGTTGCTATCCAATCATGCTGTATCAATATAAAATTACTGAAACCCATAGTCTATCACTTCTAATTAATTAATTTAATTAATAGCTGCTAAAACATCTGTTGTAGATACTTCCATTCACTGAAAGAAGTGGAACAGCACATAATTCAGCTAAAGTCCTTTTTTTTGACGACTCAAGACTCAGGCTTTCTCCCTGTCCAAGGACGATGCTACCCAAGTTTATGGGTATTCTCAGCATGACCACCAAGGCACAAATCTATATTGGCTTAAATTTTATTGTTTTAATGTCCTGCTCCCCTCTTACAAAGAGAAAAGGAAGGGCTGTTGACCATCTTCCTCATGTAAATACCTTTTAGCTTTTCTCTTTGTTTTTGAAAAATCAGAAAATACATTAAACCTAAAATGCTCGTGTGTGTGTGTGTGTGTGTGTGTGTGTGTGTGTGTAAACCCAAAGCTTTATGCAAGAAGACGAGAGCTCCACTACTGCGCTACATTGCTAGCACTTTCTAAAGTTTTATTTTGAGAGCAGCTCTCACTAAATTACCTGCCTCGACCTCTCCAATGAATAGGATTGCAAACATGCCCACCATTTCCAGCTATCCTGAGCAGTCTTCAATTTTTTTCATGAGTATTTCTGAAGAAAACTCAGGCCAAAAAGGACTATGCAAGCCCAGAATGCTGAGGAGAAGCTGATATTCTAGTTGTTTCTCTGTCCTGAACCTCCCCTTAGTCCCAACTTTCACACCCTTGCAGGAGAAAAGGTGTTCTTTTTAGCTGGATCTAGTCTCTTTCTGTCAGCAAATTCCTATTATGGTATTAATAAGACCATGACATGACAACATGCAGAAAGAACAGAGTGACCAGAGTGATTGGGCAGGGAGACAGCTCTGCAGCATAAGCAGCGGCCTGGCAAGCACAAGGTCCTGAGCTAGATTCCCCAGCTAAAAAAAGAGAACATAGTGATCTGTGAAGGCCTTTAGGGTGCACAATGAGATGAAATACAGGCCAGATCAGGAAGAGAAACTCATAGTTCCAACCACAGAAGAAATGAAAATGTAGACGGGCAATTAAGATACCAGTGTTTTAAAAAGTACAAGTGGAAAAGAGCATTATGCCTAGCCTAAATGCTTCTACCTGATTCCAATGGTCTTTGAATTCCCTTGAAAAAATTCTTCTTTATTATAGTCATTTATGTCAAGTAGTATCACATCCACTTCTTTTCCAGACTAATTGGAAGTTCTTTATCCCTTTGTAAGTCATTTCCAAGTTACTCTATAAGGTATGAGGTTTTTTAAAAAATAAAAACATAACAAATGCTTAATTTTTAAAACTTATTACATTCAAAGACACATTGCTATTAATCACCATCAAAATTATCCATTTCACTTGCTTCACTTGGATTTATCCCATCATTCTTGCCACTTTCTGGAGCAGTTCTGGCATCCTCTTTTCTGAGAGTCTTTAGTTTTGCACTTATAGCTTCCTCCACATCCTCAGCTAATTCAAAACATTTACTTTTCATGGTTTTTTTGGCTTTGGGAAAGAGAGAGAAGTCATATGTTGCCTGATCAGGTAGATAAGGTAAAGGAGGACGCATTGTGATTGTTTTATTTGACAAAAATCGCCATACACATTTGGTCAACAAATTGTGATTTAAAAAACACAGTGACTATTTACATTAAAAGGTATTACAGTAAAAGACACATTGCCATCCATCCTTCGTGAGAAACTTAAAGGACTTTGCCTCACTTTGAACACAATTATCATTCTTTGCAGTGTGTCTTCCACGGCAATAAGTTATCTTTTTCACTGAAATATTTACCACATCTTTTGATCTCCCTTTGTGTGTGTGTGTGTGTGTGTGTGTGTGTGTGTGTGTGTGTATGTGTGTGTGTATGACACTCAACATTTCTTTGTTCAAATGCTGAATTAATTTATGCATTCATAACATGGGTGCTGACTAAAGCCAAGCTCTGTGAGTAACTGGGTTAACAGCGTCCTCTTTTGTAGCTACAACAGTTTTGAACACTGAATGCTTGCCTTCCAGTACATCTTCCCTCTTGTCATTCTGCTTTATCTATACTTCATTTGCATTTTCAGCCTTGCTTCCCATTAATAAGTTTGCTACAAGGATTTTATAATAGCTTTTAGCACAAAGAAGATACTACATGAAATATTCTTATGACATCCCAGTATGGCAAATTTAGTCATTAAAATAAATCTCTCTGTCACAATTAATGTTTAATCTAGGTTTTTGTAATAGTAATAGACATACGTTAGACTATATTTATTTCAATAAATGCCATTTCCCCAAAGGGCTCCCAGTCTTTCTGGTACAACTTGATATACTGATGGGCCTACATCTTTCCTAGCTGCTGGTTATTCTTTTGTCTAATGGCTATTGTTACCATTCAACTTTCTTCGATAAAATAATCCCTCTTTCCTAATAAGTAGAGGCTAAAGTGCCAAGGAGGGATTGGCAGTTCCAGATGTGTTGGCACTCTGAAGCCTTAAGCTGCCTTTGATGTACAGTAGCATATCTTTCTTTGATCTAGGTCTTCCAGCCCCACAGCTGGCCTCCCGTCTCTCTACTTTTTCTATCTCCACCAACGGCTCTTGTTTTTTAACTTTAACTGACTTGTCAATCAGATTGTTTGACAAGTCAACGGTATCTAGAAAATAAGTATATGAAGACCTTGATCCAATTTAAGCACAACATTAAAGTAGAAGGGATCTCATAACTCACCTAGGAGGCTGGGGAGATAGCTCTGTGGCACAAGTGCCTGCCTGGTAAGTGCAAGGTTGTGAGTTTGAACCCCAGTCCCACCATAAATAAATACATAAATAAATAAATAAATAAATAAATAAACTCACCTGGCTTTGAATAGCAGAAATCTAATACTGTATGGGCTGCCTATGTCATTGTACACTGCCTAGTGGCCAGTTTGAAAAGGTAAAAAGAAATAGGTCATCTTCAATAATTTGTTTTACTTAACTCAACACACTCAAAATGTGATTTCAATTTGCAACCAACGTAGAAATATCTGTGAGATGTTTTAATTTGGGGGTACTAAGGCTTCCAGATCCAGCACGTGTTTTATATTGTTAATGCATCTCACTGTGGAGGATCCACATCTAAAACAAAACCTCATAGCAACATGGAGATAAGGGTGATCCTAAAAAATAAAAATAAATTTAAAGTTTTAATAAAATAAGGCTGGGCGTGGTGGTGCCTGCCTGTAATCCCAGCACTCGGGAGGCTGAGGCAGGAGGATTGGTGCGAGTTCGAGACCAGTTTGGGCTACAAAAGTGAGCTTAAGGCCAGCCTGAACTGCATAGCGAGACCCTGTCCCAAAAATACAAAATAATAATAATAATAATAATAATAATAATAATAATAATAATAAAGTTTTAATAAAATAAAAAAGAGTGATCCTGCTGCTCAGTGCCTGAGTTTTCTGTATGGGAACACATATGTCAAGAGACAAAGCAGGACAAAAGCTATGTATCAGCCCATCAGTGCAGAGCCAGATCTGAGACCTTCGCTCCTTCATCTTTGTGTCCTTCAGCTCTGCTACCCAGTGAACATGGTGGTAGAGTCCACTCAGCACCTTCAATAGGATTGTGAGTAATCACTTAAGATAATAGAAGCCAGGAACTGGAAGATAGCCCTGCATTCTAAGCACCTGCCTGGCAAACACAAGGACTTGGGTTTAATCTCCTGAGCTGGTCCCATCCCTACGCACACTGAGCTGACCACTGAGGCCAAGTGTGGTGGTGCATGCCTATACTCCCAGTACTGGGAAGGCTGAGACAGAAGGATCCCTATAAGTCCAAGCTGTATAGTGAGACCCTATAAAATAAATAAAAGATTTTTAAATTTTCTTTGAAAAAGAAAGCTTCAGTGCAAGCCTACCCTCTGTAGCCATGGAAGCAGACATCTACCTGAAACAGCTGCACAGAAGAACATCTTCCCATTGCTGGAAGAAGAGCTTAGGGCTCAGAGATGACCAGTTGCCTCCAAAGTGGCCCACTGCATATTTGACACCAGATTTGACATGGCTGCCAGACTTGTGCTGTTTTTCATGCAATCCCCACATCCTTTCTTTCCCATGGAAATCGTTAAGGACCAGCCCCATCCAGGTCTGTTAGAAACACAGAAATTCAAGCCCTGCTCCAGACGTAAACATTGCGCTCTGCCAAGATCCCAAGAGATTCATATGATTCTTATGAAATCAATGACATCTGAACAAAATACAGATCTCTCAGTGAACTGCATTTCTTAGAGAAAACACTAAGTTTATCCCATCGGGGCCATAGTAGATCATCCGAAATACCTTTGGATTGAATTAAAATATGAGAATAAAAGCAGGAACAAGGACTTTTAAGGAGGAAGAAGCAAGGAGGGACTTTTTAGTTAAAACTTGGTTTCAGATCTAAATCTTGAACTCGTGGAATTCCTCATCTGGGTACCCGCCCTTTTCAATTGACCTTTTTCCTCCTCTATTTCATGGATCCTGGAATGCCTGAGAGCAGTGAGTGAGCGTGAGAGAGCAGCGTGCACCCGCTGGAGCATGAGTGTGCCAACACCACCCAGGGAAATGTGCTCCCAAGAGCCGAGGCTGGGCTTTAGCTCAACTCGTTCTTGCTTGAAATCGAGCTCCAGCTGAGATCTGGTGGTGTTCCTATCCAGCTGAGGGTGGACTGTGTGTTTATGCGGAGTCGCATTTCCAGTACTTTCCACCTGTGCATTTCTTTCATTCAGTGTGCAGCAGGTAATGAAGCAGGAGTTAGTAACACGCCGGACATTCTGGGTGGAAAGTGGCTCATGTGGACAGTGGCACAGTTCTGCAAAAGGTTGGACCCATGCGGGCACAGATCTGGAAGGTGTTTTGCCTTCTCTCCCTTCAGCATCACTGGCTATTTTTGTCCTTCAGAACACAACAGCGGTGCGATGGATAAAGGCAGGGCGGCTGACCTAAATTTCATTGTGTTGCACAGGGACCACGCAAGCTGTGTGTTAAGGAGATGAACAGTGGTATGGCTAAAAAACAGGCTTGGCTTATAAAGAACAAAATCAAGGCTTTTTATGCTGCAGTGGCTGCGGACTATTTCAGAGATGGTGTCCGCAGTCTCCTTCAGGTAAGGCCTGCACCAAGGGGGAGCAAAAGCCAAAGACAATTAGCACCCTGCCTTCCTCAGGGTCCAGAATCCAAGGGCTGAGTGTCAGAGACGAGGGCAGGAGGCAGAGAAATTCATTTTCAGTTCCAGGAATGGCTAGGCTAGAGCAAAAGCCAGGGCAAGGTTCTATTACTGGGAACTGTGAAGGGACTGAGTGAGGTTGCCTTTGGCCATGGCAGTCAGACCTGCTGCCCTGTATTTACCAAAACGCAAATGGTTCCAATGCTTGGTGGCATTCCGGATCCTATTAAAACTTCAGACTCTAGGGCAAGACCCAAGTCAGGCTTTTTTCCCCCCTTTTTCTTTTACAATTGGTGTGAGAGCAGCTGCTAACCTCAAATAAATAAATACATGGTGATTAGGGCATAAAATCTCTGGATCCTCCTGAATTATTTCCATCATAGTAAGTAAAATATCATCATCCCATAGCTCAGCATTAAAGTCCAGCACTTTTCACTTTTTCCTCCATCATTCTCTTTCTCTTTCCTTTCCGTCTTTGCCTTTTCTACAGGGAGTACATAACATCCTAGGTACCCATGTCTTCAAGTGCCAGATAATCTTTAAAATCATCCCAGAGAGTCTCAGAAGTGACAGGGCTTGGCTTTATGAAATGTTAGCTTGAGCAGAGTTGAAAAGTAGCAGTTCTCCATACCCTGGCCAGAACATTTGGCTCTCAGAGCTGCCCTGTTCAGGAGTGTGGGAATCTAGGACCTCACCCAGGGAACTCTGATGTGCCCATGGCCAAGAAGAAAATGCAGCTGAGGTGGAATGTTCTGGACTTGATGCATGCAGCTCTGCCGTACATATCAAACCACTATGGAAAGGCCCAGCACCCCCAGCCAGCTTGCTCTCCTCTACCACCCGTGGGTCCCACCCTGTACAAATGGGTATTACAGGAAGCTCTCGTCCAGATGTCTTGGGAAGGCTGTGCTCTGAAAAGTACCACAAAAGATTTGTAAAATAATAAAATTCTCAGGTAGAAATGGGAACACAGACAAAGAATAAGAGCAGAGCAGCAAAAAACAGAGGTAGGGTAAAGAATCTTTATATTTGTCCAGAATGAATGGCATGAATTTTGCCTGTGCACAAATTCTTTGAATTTCTTTGAATACAGAGGGGTCATGGGCAAAAAGCAGAGGAGAGTGACAGAGGGACACATGTTTACAAAGAGCTGCTGATGTAACTTAGTGTAAAGTTTCAATCCCTAGTGGTACTAGATATTTAGAACAATAGGATGGATAGATAGATGGTAGGTAGGTAGATAGATAGATAGATAGATAGATAGATAGATAGACAGACAAAGTACAGATCTAGTCATTTATCTTGCTGCTTCCATAATCTTGGTGCCTTCTTTTGCTCTCATTGTTCTTCCTGTTTTGTCAACATCTAAGCAAACTCCAAGACCCACAACAAATGCCTCCCTTCTTGTAGAACTGTCTGTGACCCTTCATCTGGGGTGCCTGCCCTGTGTTTCTATAGGAGCCACTATGGCCTCCTATAAAAACAATTGTGTGCACATAATCTTTTATTCTAAGTTCCTTAACACGAATGAATCTCCCGCACTGCTCTCTCACAGGGCCAAACGTAGCACTCTGCAATTAATAGGAGCCTGATAATATTGCCAAATTAAATTTGATTAGTTGGAAGCCCGATCCTGTCATCTAATGAAGGAAACTGAAACTTCTGATATGGAATGTATTAATGGCACTATCATGCAAGGAGATTAGGCTTTGGAAACACAATTCACTTGTTTCTCCAATAAATAATATAAGAAAGATCTCAATGATGCTTGTATATAAGAATTTCCCAAACATGGATTTTTATTGCTAGTGACATGATGGGCAGAACAGGTGGACCTGGGCTTTGAACCACTAAGTGACAACGTGCATGCCAACAGTTAAGCCGACCCTTACTAGATTTTAAATTATTGAACCATTTTAATGAGCATGTCAGAAGAAATGCAAATGACTGCTAATTTAGAAAAGCCACATTTCTGTCATCTAAAATCCATTTATGGCTGAGATGATTTAGAACTAATCTTTCTATTTTATGCTTGGGTACGGGCATGAAGGACATGCACTAAAATGTAATCTAATCTTGGGCATCTTCAGAACATTACCTCAATGCTCTATTAGACATTATTTTTCATTTGCACTTGTAGTTTCCCGGTATGGTAAATATTGCCAATGTGTTTGTGTTCTGTTTAGGCCTCAGGCTTAGGGAGAATGAAGCCGAACACTCTGGTGATGGGATATAAAAAAAACTGGAGGAAAGCCCCCTTGACCGAGACTGAGAACTACGTGGGAATCATCCAGTAAGTGCTGGCTTTGGGGACAGACTCATGCTTATAATGCACAATCAGGGCAGTACATAACCTGTACCATGCATAGCAGAGCTAGGCCAGGTTAAACAGCCTGCACACAGAACATCCATCTGGCCCTCTCCTTCTGTACCAAAATGGGAAAACACAGCCCACTGGTGAGGTGAGCAGGGGCAGCCTTCTCATCGAAGGGAAGGGAGATATTGAAAAGTAACAGCCTTACAGTCTCCTTATAAGATTGAAATCAGTGGACAACTGGGTAAAAAAGAAATTTTCCTTGCAAACAGCTAGATGGTTGGGTTGGCTGTCGAGCCCAGGTCAGGCGTAGTCTTTGGAGCCTGTGTAACATTTGCATTATCTCTGAACCCCAGACCTCCTGCTGATGACAGGCTCTGCAGGCCAAGTACTACTGCCATCAGGCGGCTCCCAGTTCTGATTTATGCACTGCAGGGCAGTTTTAGGTGGTAGGTTATATTGAATGGCTAAATATGTGAGGAACCTTAGGAAAGAAGTGGGAATCATAGACCTTAAAGCAGTGGTTCTCAACGTTTCTAATGCCGTGACCCCACAATACAGTTCCTCATGTTGCGGTGACCCCAAACCAAAAAATAATTTTGGTGGCTACTTCAAAACTGTAGTTTTGCTACAATTATTATTGGGAATGGCTTAGGCAACCCCTGTATTTTGGTCATTCAGGCCCCGCTGGCGTCAAGACCCATAGGTTGAGAACCGCTGCCTTAAATAATTAGCAAGATCCAGGCTAATATCATCAACTTAAGCTATTCAGTTTCATTCTCATGAAAACAAACCTTTGAAATAACTACTATTAATGTTTTCATTTCATCAGTGGACACACAGATAGTAAAAATTAAGTAAAATGCTAAAAAAAAAAAAAAAACCTCAAAATTTAATAAGTGGCAGAGCTAGGACTCAAACCTAGCCCCTACTGCATTCAAAATTCAAGCGCAGAACCCCAAAACTATGCTGCCTCCAAAAGCCCATAGATATCACCTTCTGCCTAGCTTGGTCTCTCTTTTTAAATAAAAGAAAAGAAATTCAATGCATACAAAGATGCATATCCTGGAAAACTGAGTCTTCTCGTAGGGCTTGAAACTACTTAGCAAGACAACAGAGGTGATGTTGGCCAGGCCAACAGTCATCTTCTAGGGCAAACAAAAACAAGGCAAGTTTCCCTTGCCTTGGGTGTAGGCAAGCCAGAATGTCATGGCACAGAGCACAAAACAGGCCCTGTTCTCACACTGGGGGACACAGAGCATACCACAGAGCTCTTGCTCCACTTAAATGCCCACGCTGTACAGAGCAGAAGCCCTCACCTGTCAACACAAGCACATGTTGAGCGTTGCAGTCCTCACTGTAGTAGTCATATCTGGGCAACACGATAACAAAAGCCTCCTAAACTCTGCCTGACAAGTGCAAAGACCCAGATTCAATCCCTGGTACCACATATTATGTTGGCTCTGTGCCAAACCCACCATAGAAACCAGGTATGGTGGCACAAGCCTATAGTCCCAGAATAGGGGAGGCTGAGAACAGAGGATCACTGTGAGTCTGAGCTGCATAACAAGAGCCTGTACCAACTAAATAAAAGATTTTTTGAAATTAGAAAAGAAAAGCAGCAGAAGAAAGTAGTTTCTACCATCTGAAATGATATGTACTACTTGCCACATAGAGATTCACTTAGCAGTCTTCCTAGTGTACGGATCTTACATTGTAAATACACCATTTCCAGATGTAACTGGATACCAGGGGCTGCCCTCCACTTCCACTGGTGCTTTAAGTTCCCAAGGTTCAGGCTAAACCTGTAGGTCAGGATCAGAACTTACCAGGTGCAGCAAATAGAATTTTGGTAGATTCAGAGTAATAGCTTGCTGAGTGGCCTGGAAGTATGTTAGATCTACTGCTCTGTTACTCAGATTCTTCAGTCAAGTTTAATTTTCACCTGGGGGAACAAAAGGGAAAAGAAAAGCAAAAAGAAGAAAGCCTGTAGATCTTCAAAGACTTCATTCTTCTGTTACAGAGATCACTAGACAGCATCCTCCCTTCCCAAACATGCTAGAAATGCACAGAATCAAAATAACCAGGCCCAATGGGATGAACCAAGGAGGCCTCTGGCTTCCATGTTAAAGGGATCACATCTATTCTAGCATAAAACTCAGCTAACATCAGATGCCTTTGCTACCACAGCAGTGAGGACAACCAGGCATCTGTAGTACATTCACCTCTTTGATGGTTTCTCTTTTTTCTTTTCCATAAAGCATTGTTATTACCACTATTACGAGATGACAGTATTGTAGTGTTTTTCTTTGAGTAAACAATTTCAAATCTCTGTGATATTCTTAAGTATAGTTTGATTTTAATTCAAACCTGTTTCTGCAGCTACCTTCAGAAGCCCCAAGGGGACATTGCTTAGCTGTCCCTTCTAGCTTCCAGCTGCTGCCCGCTGTTTGCCCTTAAAGCCAGCAATAGCCAAGTCCACATTATGTCTGACCTCCTTCTCTGCTTCTTAATTTCACTTTTAAGTATCCTGTGATACACATGGGCCACTGTGTAATCCGAGGTAATCTCTCCAGTTCAAGCTCCTTAGCCTAATCTCATCCACAAAGCCCCTTTTGCTAGGTAGGGAAACTTATTCACAGGGTCTAGGATCCTTGAGGGCCTGTTATTCTACCTCATGCAGTAACCAAGTTATTTCTATAGTACACATGGTCTGGTTTTCTTTTTGATAATCAAGAACAATTACAGACAAGATTTGCTTATGGGGAATTTACTTTGTGGCAAATTTTGTCAATTGGATCTGTTTTGGTAATTGAAGATCGATCAGTTTCATGGTTTGAATTTTGAGTAGATATTTATGGTGCACTAAACTCATTCATATCATCTGCAAGTGCAGATTGACTCTGGCTATTGGGAACTTGTTTGCATATAATGAGACCATCACAACCCACAGCACTTCTGGGGAGGTTGCCCTAATGGTAAGGGATTCTAATTTCTACCCTGTAAAAATTACACGGGGAACGCCCACAGAAAAATGCCACAGATGACTCAAAAGACCAAATAGCTTGCTTTGCAATTGGGAATGCATACTCCAAGAGCAGAGGAGACAGAAAGAGCTTGTAGTTCTCTTCTGCCTGACCTAATTCATTGAGGTGCGTGTGGAGAAAGCCACCCTCAAACACACAGGATTCCCTGGAAAAAGCATTGCTGCAAACACCCTGCCCAGAGTCAGAGGCAAAGGCTCCTTGGAGGAACCAGAGGCACACTGAGCTGTGAATGTGGTGTCACAGATGTTGCATGTGGAGCCCCGTCGTGGCAGGGGCAGGGGCCTGTTCTTTAAAGCATGTTTGCAGCCAGTAACACACTCTGTTGTAAATGTATCCAAGATGCTTTCACTCACTTTATAAAAAATTTAATTATGTGAAAAGAATGTCACAGGCTTTTTTATCAAAACTCTAGTGAATGGTATTATTTGAATGAATTGGCTACAGAATAAAGGATTTAGTTACTTCTATCCAGCATGTAATTTTAAAAGGTATAAAGGAAGAATAAACACACAGAAAAGGCGTCATCTCTTGGCTATTTCTAAGGTGAATTTTGATGGTTTCATGACATCAAACATCCTAAAAGGAAGTTGAACCTTAACCCAAAGCTTGACGGTTAACAGAGCGATCTGAAGCACTAATGCCCCTGTTTCCCTTTCAGCGATGCGCTCGACTTTGAGATCGGCGTGGTCATAGTCAGAGTCAGCCAAGGGTTTGACATCTCTCAGGTTCTTCAGGTGCAAGGTATGTACTTTATTGATTCAGCAAGCAAATACGTACCAAGCACCTAGTGTGTGCCTGCATTTCTTCCTTGCCGGTTATGGTAAATAAGTGAATGACACAGACAAAACTCCTGAATCCAGGGAGTTTAACTTCCCAGGCTAGCTGGATATGCAGGTTTCTGCCAGTGCTTTCCCTTGCTAACACAAGTGGCCCTTTCCCTGCTAACCAGAATGGTAGAGTAACTCCGGAAGGTCATCAATTATTTCCTCTTATCACAAAACCACAAAACCAGCATCAAGGAAAATAAACACCTTCAGTAAAAATATGCTGCCAAATTAATTTCTGCAAGATGTTTCAGAAAATGAACATTAATTCTTTCCTCAGCAAAACATGTGCTTGGCTTTGAAGAGTCCATGAGCTAGTTTACAGTGGACATGGAAATGAGCCTGAGCATAGCAAGCTGTGAATCACTAATCCAAGGCAGAGGCAGAAACGCTATTAATTCAGATTAGTGGCTCTGTTTTTCTCCCTGTAGAAAATGTGGTCTACTCATTTACTTTCAGAATTTAAGCATACCCTCTCAAGCATATGGAGTAGAGAAAGTGTCTGAGGAGTTACTAAAAGAGTAAGACAGAAAAGGAATCCATCCCTTCAGCTGAATTGCACAGCTGGGTGTGCTGAGGACATGATAGCAAGACTAGGGGGCATGTTGGGGTGGCTGTTATGTCGCAGGGATAGTGTGGGTGAAGCCACTTCATTGAATAAGATTAACAGGCCAAATCTAAGCTCCCAGAAGACCCAGCTAAGTAAGGAAAATGGTCGCATAAACAGTGTGATAATAGACATAACTAAGGTATAATGGAAAAGCAAAAGGGGCAGCAAGGCCCCTAGGGCTTTCTGGGGAATATTAATTTGTGATGAAGTAGATGAGATAACTAGGCAACATGGAAGGAGAGAAAAATAAAGAATTGGGGAGCAGCGTTCTTGTCAAAGAGGAAAGCATTTGCAAAGGCAGGGACCTATGTGTGCGGAGAAATGGGGTAGCTGGGCCACCACAAGCAGACTGGTGTCACCCGAGCAAACCAACATGAAGTAGACAATAGGGAGATGCTGGGTTTCCCATGTAAGGATAGTCTTCACTTTACAAGCTTCATCTGCCCTATGCAAAAGTGTGGGCCATGTTGTGTAGACCAGGAGGGACACCCAGGAGGCTGGAGTGAGGAAGTCATGTTGTCCAACTTGGGTCTTGGAGCCCATGTCTTTGAGTTATGTAGAGCAACACTGAAAGAGGACCAGAGATGGGTGCAGTGAGCTTTCTGGGAGCCTCTGTGGGGATGGGGTGGAAAGGACAGAACTGAGGAGGGTTTCAGAGGCCACGGCCCAGCATGGGGAGGTTGACTGGCAGGCCAGGCCCAGGAAATGAGGGAGCAGAGCAAAATCTCATGCCAACTGATGGGAGTGCTACCAGCAGGACTGGGAAATGCCAAAGGGAGAGTGTTGTTCACAAGGCAAACCTGCCTCAGTGTCACACCCACCCGGGGGGAACTGTGCTGGCAGCATCCATAGGCAGCTGATTGTCCTCATCTTGAAGGCAGACTCTTGAGACTGCGATATGCATTTGGGCTGACTGGCTAAGTGGTCTCCCCCAGGCCTCACCAAGTTCTTGTGTGAACGGCCAGTTTGATTTCTCACAGCACAGACTATATTTGGAGATAGTCTTCATAGGGGTCATGAGTGCAGACAGGGTTGGACAGGCAGACCCCAATCCAGTTACCCTAGTGTCCTTACAAAAGGAGGTCAGGACCGAGACCTGGGGGGCTGCCATGGGAGGATTCAGTGGGAAGGCAGTCACCTTCAGTCCACGGAGGGAGGCCTGAAGGTAGACCTGCACCTGCTGACACCTCAGCCTCACATTCACCCTCCAGAACTGTGAGAAGGCCAGGCTCCGCTGTTTCAACCAGCTAATGCATGCAGCTTTCAGATGGCAGGTAAGGTGGCAGTCGAAACTGTCTGTGGTGAGCGCTCAGGATGGGAGAGAAGCCAACACTGCCAAACAGCAAAGAAACCCAGGAAGGAAATGAGTGTGGTTGAGGGGACAGAGTCTCAGGGACGGCAATTTCTGTACAACAACGCTGCTGGCACTCGGGCTGCAGTGGAGAAGGAGCGATGAGGGGACGTTAAGGAGCAGAGGATAGGGATGTGGCCGCCATTCTGAGGAGTGTGGAGAAGGACTGGTATGGTGGGGATCTGTTATGGAGAGAGGGAGATGTCGGCAAAGGAAGGAGGGCCCCCAGAGCAAGAACCAGGAGGAACAGGAAACTAAGAGAAAGGCACAGATAGAGAAAATTCACCAGAAAGAGGAGGAAAATGCTTCTTCTAAAACTGGAGCACAGGAGGTGGGGATCGATGCCGAGGCACAGACCTGTGAGAGTGTCTTGGTAAACTGAGGAAGACTCTGAGGCCCTCAGGTACAAAGCTGAGAGCAGGGTCCATCCTGGGAGGACTCCAATCTTCCAGGGCATCTAGCCTCACATCTTGTGCCCTTTCCCATTATAAGATCTTTTACATCTCCAGATTAGACACACTCATGGCCACTCCATGATCATGATTAACTTGTTCCTTTCAGGTAGTGTGTCATACATTTATAGCAAAAATAGCTAGTGGCTGCAAGTCCTCCTTATGGGTCACCTGTCAGGGGTTCCCTAACAACATCACACCAACTACTCTAGGAGGAAAGCAGCCTGGTCCCAGCTCACAGCTGATGAAACAGAGGCTTGGCGAACATTTAGAAAGGAAGGTTTAGGCAGGGTAAACGTCATAAACCCTGATCCATCAGAAGCCACTAGACTACCTTTTGGAAAGGAGAGACTGGGAAGACCGTGACTCACACAGAGGTGAACTCTGAGATCTAGCAGCGGGGCAAAGCTGGCCCACATACACCGTCAAGCAGGCCAACTCCAAAGCTGATGGGGAGAACCTAATTCTGGGACCTGACCTGTCGCCACCTTCATAGGAAAGACGTCTGTCATCTTAGCCTATATTTCCATCTGAAAAATGAGAGTGAAACACACCGCTTGTATCAGGCCGTGCATGGACTTGATTATTACGCTGGTGTCCCAGAGTTGATAGACGTGATCTAGCTGAGAAGTACTGCGCCCCCCTTTGCTGCCACATCTGCCCAAATGTGCCATCAATTTATTTCTAGAAAGTTATGCTGTAACTGAGTTTTGTAGAAATTCTCCAAGAACCCTGGCAGGGAACTGCCGCCTCTTGATTTCCCAAGGGATGTAGCCTATTTAAATCAACTTTGATGTTTGAAATATTTCTACTTCTTAGTCAAGAAAGGAGAAATACAGTTGGATGCTAATAAAATAATTATAAGCACCAAGTATCTAGGGTAAACAAAAAAACAATGCTACACAAATACATGAGGAACATGTATAAACAATAGTAGTAATGACAGAAATTAACTTTATACCGCAGTTCCATGCATTATTTTGAAGTTTATTTAATTTATGACACAAACCTCATATTAGATTTTGAATTGGAAGAAATAAGCTTGCATTTCATTATATTATGCTGTAATACAGAGCTTAATAAGAGCCTGATAAATCTTAAGTATTGCGTTACACCATGTTAATGGTTATCATCATAGCTTTTCCAGCACAGCCCCATACTGTCACCACAGCTTATAATTTAGAGAAAATATTGGCAATTCAGAGTGCCTATACACTGTAGTTAATAAAGCAGTGAATCGAAATCGGCTTTATAGGTAATTTGCCAGCTAATGGCAGTTATTTCTATACCGTATCACTGGCTTAGATGAGGAGAATGATTTTTTTTATATATAAATAAGTTGGATGCTCATCACATTCTAACTTAGGTACCACAGCAAATCACCCAGTACCAGTGATTGATAGTTTCTTTTAATGAATTAATTGATTGAGCCAGGCATGGTGGTGCACGCCTGTAATCCCAGCACCCAAGAGGCTGAGGCAGGAGGATCACTGCAAATTCAATACCAGCCTGGTCTACAAAGTAAGTTCAAGGCCAGCCTGAACAGCATAGTGAGATCGTCTCAAAAAGACAAAATAATAATAATAATAATAATAATAATAATAATAATGTATTGCCTGGTGCCACACACACACACATATACACACATATACACACACCTCGTTATTTATTTCCCAGGGGTTTGTAGCACGCTTCCCAACTACAAAAAGAGTCCACATTTCACTGGTAGAAAATAAAGTGATGAAACGTGATTCGTAGCACACTGTGGTCAAGTGTGGCGTGCAAGCCCTGCACGATTTATGGCTGAGCATGCAGCGGTGCTGCCAGCTCTGATCGACTGGCTTCACAAAATAAAGACAGATGGCGGTGCAGAGCGTAATTGCTGGATGGGGGCACACCCGCTGCAGGATCACTTCCTGCTGCAGGATCGACCGGGCCTCACCTGAGGCTCGGCATAGTGACTGAGAGGGGCATTTATGGCTTTGAGTTGATTGAAAGGGGAGAGAACCATAATTTAATAATTAATAAAGAAAAAGGACGCCGTCCAACGGGAAGGGTATGATTCCCCAGGGGATTTCTCTGCGCTTCCTTCTGCTCCCGCATAATTGACTGCACCTCATCCTTCACATTCGAAGCAGATGGTGATGTGTGGGTCACTGCCTACTTCTAAGAGCCATCATCTTTAAAGAAAGATAAGATGGATGATAGAACAGTTGAGGCCATTTTGACAGCTAAATTGGATTTCAAACTACAGCCGCTCTAATTGGTTAGCATAGGTTCCATTTATAAAGGGCTTGAAGATGTGGTAGCTGGCTGCTGTTGGGAGGGGTTTTGCTATGTGCTTGGAGTTGAGGCTGGGGCCTCCATTCTCACAGTGACAACTGTTTGGGGTGGGAGTGAGGAAACTAGTCAGAACCACCTCTGCTGAGAAAGCCCAGAGAGCTACACTTTCTGTCCTACTATGACAACCTGAGAGGTAAAGAGAAAGCAAGCAGATGGTCGGTCGGGGCACAGTCCGAAGAGGGACATATGTGGAAGCCCCACCTCACTGTCTCTGTGGCCCTGGAATAATTTCTTGAGCCCTCTGAGTCCAGGTTTCCTTCTTGATAGAGTGAGGGCACTTCCTCCAGCGCAGCCTAGACCCAGGGCTGGCATCACGTGAGATGCTGTGTGGTAACAGCCCTGCAGCGGCTGGCATGGAAGGTCTTGTGGTAGTGGCGTCTATGGTGGCTGGCCTGGCAGGGTAGACCCTCCCTGTCAGCTTAGAGAAAAATCAGTCTCCAGCCAGCCAGTCACACACCTGGGCCTTCTCTCTTCTGCAAGTCAGCTGTCGAGTTTTCTGGCTGAAAGAAACATTTTGATAAAGTCTCCTCATTTCTTGTGCACACAGAGGCAGGCAGTCCACTAGGTGACAACTCGGAGCCCAGCCTGTCTGTGCGGCACTTCCGATAGCACCGTGCAAGGGGGGTGGGGGGGTCATCGCTGACCTGTGCTAAGTAGACCTTCTGTCACTTCCAAAGTCAATAATTAAGAAGTAAGCCTAAAAAGAAATTGCAAGCTCACTGGAGATCTTGTAAGAAACTGCAAGTCCCACTGTGTGGGCCTGAAATGTCTAAGACAGCAAAAACAAATGGAACGAACAAACAAACAAAAAGATGAAAAGAAAAGAGCTCAGTTAGCCCTTAGAACTGCCTCGGTCTGCCTCTGTCATACAGTCTTGGAGACTAGCTGGATCTGAAGCACTCAACTGCAGTGGGCTTTGTCCCCTCACAGGGCCCCTGCTGTCTGCTCTGTCCGTGGGGCTGTGCTCTTACCTTCCAGCAAGCTGCTGGCACCGCTCCCAGCCTGCCCAGTCAACTGACTCACTCACAAGAGAGGATTTATCTTTGCTCCTTCTTTGTCCAAACTACAGGACAAAGAACATGGCAATTAGTAGCTAATCACAGGCTAAGCCTCGGCCTGCCGGAAAGATGAACAGAAGGGTCCTCTCCTCTACAGGGCAGCCCCCCACCTCACGACCCCCACTTAAGTATTTCACGCGGCCTGCATAGAGTCTCTCCCGGCTACACCAGCTGCCTCTGACACCCCAAGAGGCTGGATCCCCGTGAGGGCACTGTCCCAGAGCCAATGCCACAGCACGCGGCTGCCACCACACCCAGCTTCCCCATGACACTCACGTCCTCATGGCCCTCTCGTCACGATGGCACCTTGCGGGGCTGCAGTGCGGGGAGCTCTCTTAGCATTGTGTTCAGTACCTTCAAAATCACCCAGCGATGAAGAGTTGCAGGTTAAGAGAGCGACTGCGCCTGTAGCCGCTGGCTGTGGAAAGGTTTTCAGGGCCACAATCATCCAGGCCTGGGAGCCCAGCAGACACCGTCACCCCTGAACACTGTCATTCACCAAGTGGTATCAGGTGGGTCTCAGATGCTTCGCCTAGGAAATCGCAAGACGTTCTCACAGTTCCTTGGGAAGGAATAAAACCCAGAACGTCCCCTGCACCCAAGAGCATGCAATAAACAGTAACTGTGAAACTCTGGGGTTTCTCGCAATACTCCATGCACAGGCCCATTTCCACAATTCACATAAACACACTGCCTGTAGACTGTAGCCCTTGAAGTGTTCTTCACAGAGCTCCAAAGCACTATGCAAAAGACTGTTTTTGCACAGCTGGTAGGGCGGGGAAGGGTCACAGTTTTCCATTTCTCAGATAGGAAACCTGAGGTGTAGCAAAGGCATGTTGCATAAGGGCATGGGGACAGAGTGACCCTGGGTCACGGTGCTCGGGGCAACACGGCTTGTCTGGCCCTTTCAATGTCAGAGGGAAGCAACTCTTCGTCTGGGCTTAAATAGCAACTGCCTGACTTCTCCAGTTCTCTACAGCTGCAGATCTGGAGGGACCTTTGAAGCGTTGGGGAAATCACATGGGTGATTTGACCTCAAATCTCATGCTGCTGGCAAAAGATTAATTGCTAAGAGCTGGACGGGGGCCAGAAGATTCCGCGGAGCTGACTAGCAGCGCCGTCCAGGAATAGGCCTGTCCTGACAGCAGATGTAGTTAGGACGTGATTGATAGATCTAGAGCGCGTGCGGCCACACTGCACAGATAGAGATGGGGCAGCGGGCTCTGGGGTTGGCGTCTGCAGCTGCCCAGCCAGGCTCCTGTGAAGCTGCGGCAGCTAGGCTTCCGCTACCCTTTCCAGAATAAGCAAAAGAGCATCTCGGTGGGACACTGGCATGAGACTGCTTTTAAATCCCAGTCTGCCCTGACCCAGGGCAGGGTGAGGTCCAAGACTGGTGTGACGTATTACACAGCAGCTAGGGAGTTTTTATCACAATCAGAAGGACCTCCAGCCCAGACTTCAACACTCGGGCAGTGGCTCTGCACCTGGGACCCAAAGTGTTGATTTCAGGCCCCAGCACCCTACGAGCCTTGTTCCTGCTGCAGCAGGCACCCAGAATCTCAGGTTTGAGTGCTTAGGTGCTGCTGAGTATTTTGCTGGGCAAAAGCCAGGGGTGTTGGCTATTTTCCATGGCAAGCTGTACTCAGAGTTCAGAGAACTTCCTTACGGGATTCGGTTGTCTTCACTTTATTCCTGCTCTCTAGTTTGACGTCTTGAGTCGGGAGACACTGCTGTGCGCCTGACATAAGCTAGGTGTATCTTCACAGTGTTGTCACTGCCAATTGGCAAACATCTGACCTGGTGACTCTGGGCCTGGACATCAGTGACTTACCGTGAGGGAGGTGGCCCAAGTTGTTGGTTGGTGATGAAAGCAAACAAGGAAGGCCTTACGTGGCACCTGTTGCCCTCACAAATCAAATCCCAGTGATTGTATCCACTATAAGTGCTGTTTCTGAGCTATTATTATTATTATTATTATTATTATTATTATTATTTGCTGAATAGAATTTACTAGAATGTGCTCCTTCTTAAAAAAAATCATTCAGAAAAACATCATGTTGTGCACTGATAACCGTTTTATTGCGTAAGTACCATTATGAACACTAACATAGTTTCTACATTGTCCCGGGAAACGCGGGCCACCACGCCACACAGCTGATGTTGTCTGCTCCCCCCAGATGAGCTGGAGAAGCTGGAGCAGGAGAGGCTGGCGCTGGAAGCCACTATCAAGGACAGCGAGTCCGAGGAAGGCGGCGGGCGTATCAGAGGACTGTTTAAAAAAGCCAGCAAGCTGAACATCACCAAGCCACCTCCTAGGAAAGGTCAGTCCTCTAGAAACTTATGAGCACTCGATCTGGAAGAGAAGCCACAGGGTGGGTACCTCAGTCAGAAGCCAGCGTCCGAGATGGTGAAGAGTGATGTGGGTAAAAGGTGGCAGGCACAGGGCTGGGGAGATGGCTCAGTTGAATAAGCACTTGCCCAGCAAGCGCAAGGGCCTGAGTTCAATCCCTGGTTTTGAAAAGAAAAACAAAAAAGGTGACAGGCACTGTCATCTGTCACCGTCATTTACTTTGAGCCATGTTACTATAAAGTGTCATTATCAAAGCACAACGTCATGTAAAGAATAAAAGGAAACAAACCAGCAATATTTGGTTCAGGAGTTATCCAAAGTGTTATCCAAAATGACAAGGAATGTTTACATTTTGAAAAATTTTGCTCCAGTGAGAGACGCATTATCCCCGTTAATCTCCTGCAAAACGTTCCCGGCGTGCTTCACACCCATGCATCCCATGGTTCTTTTCGCTTTCCGCAGCAGCTCTGAAGGCCTCTTTCCTGAGGGTCTCAGTGGCGCTGTCCTGGCTCTGTCCAATCATTTCGATGTCCTGAAATGATTCAGCATGTTTCTCTTGCACTGTAATTTTAGTAAGGGTCCACAAGGTCTAACTACGGAGATGGGGCTGCTAGTAATCCTCCTGTTTTCAGCCTCCCAAGAGCTGGGATTATAGGCTTGCGCCCCCACACCCAGTCTCAATCGCTGTTTCAGTGCATCCTGGGGGCGGGGCCTGCACGGCGCGCCAGGGATCAAACCTTGCCCGCTGTGTCTACCTAAGCAGCAGCGCCATATTTTCGATTGCACCTCTCAAAGATGTTCAGAAAGGAGAATGTCCAGAATGCCAGAAAGCAGCGACACGAGAACTATGTTCATATCAGAGGGAAGCACTGCGAGGGGAATCCATGCAGCTTGTCTTTCATGGCAACAGCTGATTTCATTTCGGCATTCACCCTGTATTTTTTTTTTAATTTTTTTTTTATTTATTATTTTTATTCTTGTTTCAGAACCTTTGTTTGTTTATTCACTCATTCTTATGGCCGGCTCAGCCCACCCCAAGGTCAGGGCTGGCGCAGCATGTGGTGCCGGGGATCGAACCGCAGTCCCAGAAGCCACCCAAGCTTCCCCAAGCAGGGGCTTTAGACCACTGAGCCATCCCGCCGGGCCCTCACCCTGTATTTTAATCGCTCATGCCATAGTACTTCAACAGAGTGAAAAAATGCATTCACTGACAGGGGAAACGGATGGGAATTTAAGAACCGGGGCTCAGACTGTTTTATCTATGGCCATGTTATCTGGATCAGGACCTAAAACTGACTCAGGCACTACACAGGCACCAGCCAGAACCCTAAAGGGATACAAATTATTATCTATCATTCTTGGATTGAATAGTAAATTCATTTATGAATGTCTGAAACATATTCAAGGACAGAGGACCAAAGCTTGGGAAAACTTGTTGTAAGTTTCACAAATGGACGAATCAAATGTCTGAGTTTTTTTTTAATTGCCTTTTCAAAAACCCTGCAAGTTTTTAATGAGGGCCACAGCGACCCCTGCTGGTAGAAAAGCATTTGCACGCATATTGTTTTAAACATCCAAGTAATTTTAATACTCAAGTCACATGCTGGTGTGAGACTGAGAAAGATTATTTGGGGGTGGGGGGGGGTGTCTCCAAGTGAAGTAAGGGGATTCCAGCTCAGACTTGCAGGCTTCTGGTTAGGTTGACAGTAGACAGCCCTTTTTAAAGGCCATTTCCTACCTAGTTAATAGCTGGATTCTATTTTGCACGTTCCATGGGCCAACATTTCATTTCTCTATAACAGCTTTAGATATTTACAAAGAGTGATGGGAAATACAACCTTTTTTTTTTTTTTTTTTTTTTTTTTGTCTTTTTGAGACAGGGTTTTGCTGTACAGTTCAGGCTGGCCTTGAGCTCAGTTTTGTAGCCCGGGCTAGTCTCAAACTCTCACCAATCTTCCTGCCTCAGCCTCCTGAGTGCTGGGATTACAGGCGTGCGCCACCACACCCGGTTTAGTGAAATACAACTTTAATCCCACTCCAAATACTAGAGTTATTGTCAGGTTCCAGGGATACCCTGGGGGCTGTGGGAACACTTACTTCTTACTTTAAAAAATTAATGCTTTCCACAAAAATAACATGTTTGAACCTAAAGGTGAGATTCTAGCCAGACTTTCAAGGGCAAAAATTACAATACAACTTTTTCAAGTGCTTTCCTTCCTTTCTGATTATTCAATTTATTGTGGTAATAGTTAATTATCCTGTAAAGAGGCGCTGTTTGGGGTGCAATCTAAACAAGCAATGGAAAATGCACCGTGGCGCCTGATTCCGTGCTCTTTCCAGTTGGGAGAGGGAAGTGTTGATGTCATCTTGAGTGGAAGCAGGTCATCGTGCTGCTAGTCCCAGAAGCCTGGATCCACACTGCCAAAACACACTCCTCTGAAGTTCCACCCATCTCTGTGCTCAGAAGACCCAAAGCAGAAGGCCTTGCACTGCTTTCGGTTCAAACAGAGCTCTCCAGTGGGCCCACTCATCCCTGTGGGCCTTAAGTGGTGACCATGCTTCTGGTTCTGGACTGAAATCAAGACAGAGCCTGCCTCCAGGAACTCACAGCCCCACCTCACTGTTCTCAGCCTGGCCTGGGAGGGAGGGCTGCTGGGCCCATTCTGTCCATGAAGTTACTTTCTTGCTAGCTCAGCTCAGAAGTGATATAAGATCATTACCTCAGAGCTGACAGGCCCCAAGCCTGCAAGGAAAGCCAAGCCAGAGCAAAGTACCCTCAGAGGCTGCCTGATCAGAGAGGCTGTCACTTGATACAGAACCCCACACCAACCCTGCCTTTGAAAGGAAGGCACAATGAAGTCACAACCTCCCAGGCACAGGAATGACACCAGGCAGCAAGGAAACCCTTTAGGCAGTCAGGAGCAAGGCTTCCGTTCAACACACGCACTGTAGCCACATTCAAGTGGAAGGATTATTTTTTTTTAATTTAATTTTATTTATTTGTTTTCTTGTTTCAGAACCTTTTGTTTGTTTATTCACTCATTTTCATGGCCATCTCAGCCTGCCCTGAGGGCAGGGCTGGCACAGCATGTGGTGCCAGGGATCGAAACACGGTCCCTGAAGCCACCCAAACTTTCCCAAGCAGGCGCTTTAGACCACTGAGCCATCCTGCCGGGCCCTGGAAGGATTATTTAAAAAAAAAAAAAAAAAACTTTTGTTTTATGTATACCTTTGATTATAACTCAGGATTCTTCCTTTTTATGCCTTCTGGGTTTTTGCATCTCAAAGATTCAAATACTTTTATCAAGGGGTTTTACCTTGGCATTACAGAACTTTTCCCTGAAAAGAAGGCAAAAGAATAATGACCCAGGCCAACTATGGAAGCAGGTGCAGTTTCGGACGTGGTACATGTTCCCTGCCTGACTTTAGAACTGACGTTCCCACACCTTGCGCCTGAACAGTGCTTCCATGAGGGAATTATCCCACGAAAGAATATGCCTGACACTTTTGCCTCTCTCTAGAAAACCCAATCACCTACTGGAGCAATATCCAAGTAAACCTGAAAGTATTACTTAACTTGATTCATATCTGAGATTTAGGAAAGTTGGGCTATCATTTTATCTAGCACTGTGATGCTTCGATCATAATTCCTCCCTGAGACAGATCAGTAAGGATATGGAAATAACCTGCTGCTTTATTGTGAAAATTGTGATCATAGACCCAATACTCAAACTGCATTTCATGATTGATTGAGGGAGTCTCAATTATTGAGGATTCGTCCTTTATCTCTTCCTTTTGAAGAACAGAGCTCTTTATCGATAAGTAGAAAGAAACACGAGTTCATGACCTCTCCTCTGTTTTCATCAGTAGGTTTATTGGGGAGTTCCTTTGTATCTAGACTTAAAGACAGAGTGATCCACGGCTGTCTCTTTCATTTCAGAGAGCAGTATTAATGCCATCCAGTCGATGCATGTGGGGGAGCTCAACCAGAAGCTGGTGGAAGCCAGCGCTCAGTTCAAAAGGAAGCAAGGAAAAGGAGCAATTGATGTCTGGTGGCTGTTTGATGATGGAGGTAAAAAGAGAAAAATCTTCCAGAATGTTCCATAATGCACAGTAGGGAGCAGAATTCCTGTTTTGCTAAACTGAGCAAACCACACAGGAAGGTATATGAAAGGAGTACCAGTTACAGAATAACACTTCTCTGTTCTCAAAGGCTATAAATCATTTAAGAGTCATGAATGTAGGAATGTATGAAAATATGAACTTGGTGCTTTTCTTTCAGTTAGAGAGACTCATCTTTTCTCTCTTGATTTCTTCTTTGTTTCAGGCTTAACACTCCTTATCCCCTATATCTTGACTCTTAGAAAAAAGTGGAAAGATTGTAAACTACGGATCTATGTGGGAGGGAAGATCAACCGCATTGAAGAAGAAAAAATCGCGTAAGAAGTGTACCTTTGGCGAGTTTGGTCATTTCAGACGTCGGTTGTTTGCATGTTGTGATTTTAAGACCTTTGAGTGGTTTTAATGCACAGTAAATTTAAGGCAAAAAGTCACTATAATGCAACTCATGTTTACTTGACTTTTTGGCCAATAAATTATTTGTCTAATTTTTTAAATCACTGTCTGCCAGTCCTCTTCCCCCTTCCAAAATGGAATTTGAATGCCTTACAAAAAGAACTTGGGATCTTGTATAATGTTGGTTGTTGTTCTGGACTAGCAAACGTGTCTGAGGGACAGAGGTCTGAGAAGATCATGCTTCAGTGTTTCTCCTGGAGAGCACAAACCAGCTCACTTGTGCCAGGCTCAGCACAGCACACACAAAGGGGGGCTAAGCGCAAAGCCCGCACCTATCACTGAGGAGCTCAGGGGCTCCGTAACAGCCACCGAGCAAATCTGGGTGGCCAGCATCTTGTGTGTAGCTTGAAAAAGTCTAAGTGAGTGACTGTCCAGAACTCTTCTCACTGACAGAAAAGGCCCCAGCTCATAGGTCTGGAGGTATTGCGTTGCTTTGCTCAAAAATCAGCTTTTGCAACTTCTGGTATATCTTAGGGCTGTGATGATACCTGGGGACGGACTAGCAATCTCAGTCCTACATGGCCCAGCATCATTCTGAGTTCAAGCACTTCCAGAAATCACAGAATAATGACAAGACTTATATTCATTTTTTTAAAACTTGTATTGATTTATTTGTTTATTTATTTGATATAGGGTCTCATTATGCAGCTCGAACACTTAGTGATCCTCCTGTGTCAGCCTCCCAGCCCTGGGATTACAGGTGTTGCGCCACCACAGCAGGTTTCAGGGCTGGCACAGTGCACCCAGAGTTCTGGGGCCAGCATGGCAAGTGATACCAGGGATCAAACCCAGATCCTAGAGCTTACCAGGCAGGCACTTAGACCACTGAGCTATTTCCCAACTCCTCATGCGTTTTTGATATTTTTGAGTTTTTAGTACTTTTCTTTCAAAATATCAAAAGAAATAGATACCAAAAATAAAATATCTTAAATGATATTTTGTTCTCCCTCTTAAGAGGATATCATTGTGATGCCTACACTTATTTTAGTGAGTATATAAATATATCCATATATTTATTTCCCATTAAAATAATATGTGTATACATTTCTATTATGCATATTTAATTCCTCTAAAGAGAATCATGTTAAAATAGAAACTAATATGACATCTATACTAGTTTATATTTCTTACAAACCCTAGTACCTTCCTGAGAAAATGATGAAATGTTGAAATTTGAAAATGGTTTGAAGATGAGATGATAGCATGTCATCTATGTTAAAATTTTTGTTTTCAAAAATTGTACTCATGGGGGTGCACACCTGCAATCCTGGTACTTGGGAGGCCAAGGCGGGAAGAGCTCATTGAGGTTGAGGCCAGCCTAGGTTATATAGTGAGTTCAAAATCAGCCTGAACTACGCAGGCAAGACCTTGTCTCAAAAAAAAGTAGAAATTGTACTCTATGTAAGAGAATGTGCTTACTCTTAGGAACTGTTCACTGAAATACCTACGGGTACAAAGCATCTGATTTATATCAATTATTTTAAAATATTAGACAGATGGCTAGAGGTAGAAAATGACAAGTAGGACATAATAAGTAGCTGATAAATCTGGGAGCAGCTCCCCACATTGTTCTTATAATGTTTCTATAACTTTGATTCTGCTCTTTTTTTTTTTTTTTTTTTTTTTTTTTTTTTTTTTTTTTTTTTTTTTTTTTTTTTTTTTTTTTTTTGTCTTTTTGAGACAGGGTCTCACTATGCAATTCAGGCTGACCTCAAGACTAAGCCCAGGCTTGGTCTTGAAATCACACTGATCCTCCTTCCTCAGCCTCCCAAATGCTGGGATTATAGGCATGCATCACCACACCTGGCTCTATAGCTTTGAAATTATGGGAAATGTTTAGAATGTACAAGCATGTGATGAACAGTCACTATTAATTTGTCAATGCTTTATTGATTACTCTAAAAATTATCAGCAGGGTTGGCAAGATAGTTCAGCAGTCTAAAGCACCTGCTTAGGCAAGCTTAAGCAAGCACAGGGACCACAGTTTGACCCCCAGCACCACAGGCTGTGCCAGCCTCCCCTCCCCTCCCCCAGCAGGCTGAGCCAGCCACAAAGAAAAAAAAAAAAGGAAGAAAGAAAAATCATCAAGATAATAGCCAATATGCATGAAGACTTGTTAGATTTCACACAAAGGGTGTGGGTAGCTCTGCCTTCTCTTTCCCAAAAGACTGATACAAAGCTGGCCTTCCTCTTCCCGGAGCTTTGTTCTGCCTTTGGGGGACAGCATGCTCCCCATTGACTTTATCCTATAAGCATTGCAATGCTAAAAATCTAAACCCAAAGGCCTCTGCCCAAAAGCAAAGCTGAAATAAGATAGGACTATTTTTGATATCTTAACTCAAACATACACCAAAAAAAAAACCTTTGATTGAAAAGATCAGTTAGACACACTGTGATGAGGTGTTTCTCTCTTCTATTTTCAGCATGGCTTCTCTTCTGAGCAAATTTAGGATAAAATTTGCTGACATTCACATCATCGGTGACATCAACGTGAAGCCCAACAAAGAGAGGTAGGAAGCAGCCAAGACAAGTCACAGAGGGCCGACGGGCGTGCTAGCTATGGCCAAGGTGTGGGGCAGAAGCTTCCATGACTTTTGCAGTGGCATCCTTGCATGACAGGAAAAGAAAGGCCTTTAATCATGACGAGTCCCTCAGACACATGGGAATGGGAAGCATCGTGTGTGTGTGTGTGTGTGTGTGTGTGTGTGTGTGTGTGTGTGTGTTACTGGGGATGGAATCCAGGGGTGCTCTCACCACTGAGCAACATCCCTAGCCCTTTTGTTTGGTTTTGTTTTTAATTGTGAGACAGAGTCTCTTGCTAAACTGTTAAATGGCCCAGTGAGAGCTGATGTGTGGGCCTCCTGCCTCAGCCTCTCAGGATTCGAGGAGGAAGGCGGTGTTCTATGATGCTGAGTCAACAGGGAGCGATGAAGCAATTTAGGACTGTCCTTGCTTCTGTTGCACCCTTGTGACCTGAGCCATCAAGGTGCTTGCCAAGTGACCTAAGTGACCGGTGGCACACCCCAAACCAGAAGCGCTGGTGGAGAAACTATAGCAACAGCTGTGCCTCCATGCACCGCCTCTCCAGAGCCACTCTGGCTTTTAGGAGCTCAGTGCTTACAGCCTATAGACTGCAGGAGGATGGCGTAAAGCACCTAAATCTAAGGAACCAAAAATACTGGTTCCATAATTTTTTTTAAATGACAAAATTGAAATAATCATTTAAATATCTTCAAACCATGGCATCATTTGAATTCTTAGTAATGGTTAAATTCATAGACTCCGTTCTTGCCTCAATCAGCTCAGCGTGCTATGACAAAATACCACAGCCCACGTGATATAAATAACAGACATTAACTTCTCAGGATAAGGAGCTGGACAATCTGGCCAGAGGCTGGCCACACCCATTCCTGCTCAGGGCCTCTTTCTCACTTACAAACGGCCTCTTTGTCCCTCTGTCTTCACACAGCAAGGACAGAAAGAATTCTGGTCTTGCTCTGCTTGGATAGCAACCCTTTCGGGGTGTCAAGGGGTGGGGGTGGCCCTAGCCTCATGATAGCAAACCTAGGCACCTCCGGAAGGCCTGAGTCCAAACACCATTACATTTGGTCCATAACAATGATATTTGAAACAATTTAAAAGTTAGATCTCTAGGGGCTGGGGAGATAGCTCCGAGGCACAAGTGCCTGCTGGGCAAGTGCGAGGTTGTGAGTTCGAACCCTGGTCCCACAAAAAATAAATAAATAAATAAATAAAAATAAAAAATAAAAGTTAGATCTCTATAAGTGATCCCAAAGGTGAAGAAAGATTTTCTGAAACTCATAGGTCATGGTGTATTAAATTTAATATGCAAACAATCTAACATTACAGAATATTTTCCATCATTTGCTGTCTCAAATCCTATTTCCTGTTGCTCTCACAGTAACCTCTTTCTGCATTCCTTTGTCTCTACCCATCGTCTGATTTTCTCTAAACTCTTATTTCCTTTTCCTTTCTTTTTTCTTTTTCTATTTTTTATGCATTGTAGGGCCAGGGATACAGGGTCTACAGGGTCTCACTATGTAGCTCACACTCTTAGTGAGCCTCCTGTTTTCAGCCTCCCAAAGTGCTGGGATTACAGGTGTACACCACCACACCCAGTCTCAATAGCCAGCTCAGCACACCCTGGGTGTGGGGCTGGCACAGCACTCTGGGGATCAGACCCCAGCCACTGCTGGGCCTGCTTGCAGGTGCTTTAGTCTGCTGACCTGTCAGGCCGGCCCTCCTTTCTGGTTAGTCTCCTCCCATCTGCACGGGGACCAGGTCACCTGTAGAGTCCTCCTGCATGCCTGTCACTGAGGTTGTTGGGGTGTGACTTCCACCGGCCCCTTTATTCTTTGCTGCCTGTTCCCATGTGGACACGGCTCATCTCACCACCCTATCTTTTGTCCCATGGTGTTCTCTTCTCAGGGAGCAAGAATTCCGAGGGCAGCAGGAAGGCAGGAAGTATTGTTGCTTCCATGTTGCCATGTAAATTTGATTTCGGAGTCTGATGCTTCTCACTCTGTTATGAAAAGGAGTAACTGCTGTCCTTGGGGCACGCAGGAATTCATGATCAGCATTCTGGAGATTCCCTCTGTCCACTCTTTCAAGGTCATGCGTGAGAAGGATGCAGCTAATACAGACACCCTTGCTGAAAGAAAAGAGCCCTTGGGGCAGGCTTGCTCTGACTCAAGGAAGATTGCCCCCTAGAAGGGGTGAGCCAGCACACCACCCTGCGCCCTGCAGCCTTTTGCCACAGCAGATGCCACATTGGTCCAGAAGGCAGGCACTTATCTGGGGTTGGAAATAGCAGCCCCAAAATATGTAACAGCATTCTATTGTAATACACAGAGTGACTGCTCGTGAGCTCACACATGGCCTCTTCTGGTGCAGCCTGGCGCACTTGTGCTAACTTACACAAGGAGAGCCCTCGGGGGGGGGGGGTACAGGAGGACAAAGAGACCTCTTCTTGCAGGCTGGCTAATGCCACCTTGGCCCAAGGCGAAGGCTCGGAGTCAACACTGGCTCCATTTCTGCCCATGTGTGGCAGCCTCACGCGGCAAGTGTCCTGAGCACTGTTCGTTCCTGCTCATCAGGTGATACCCAGTGTGGGAAAAGTGACTTAAATGCCCTATGACTGCCTTTGCAAGTCCTATGGCACCCACAAAATGCCAGTTGGCAAGTATTTTGGTACAGGAGTGGTACTGATAAGTCCAGGAGGGCAAGGGTGAAAGGAAGAACAGAGGAAAGGTGATTAGAAAAGAACTGAGCTGGAGACAGTTAAAAGCTCCTGGGGTCATACTCCATTTTTGTACTGACTAAATTAAAAGTCCATAGGCCAAGAAAATTCCACCCACAGCAACAATCTGTATCCAGAAATCAAAGAGAAACTAGGAGAAATTAGCTAGACAATTTTGTTAAAAGATACCAGAACAGTCACAAAAATTACTTTGGGAGAAGAAATCTTACATGGACTGGGAAGAGTCCTGTATTCCGCTGAAAAACAATCTTTGGACTTTTTTATGAGAGAAAGGAAAGGAGAAGCAGGGCAAGTGATAACGCAATAAGTGTGTGGAGGGCCAGCCAGATAGCTCAGCGGATTGAAGCACCTGCTAGGCAAATGCAGGGACTGGGGTTCAGTCCCCAGCCTGCCATACCCGCCCCAGCCCTGGGCCACACTGAGACAGTGATTGAGACTTGCATGGTGGTGGTGGTCATGGTGGCACATGCCTGTAATCCCAGCACTTGGGAGGCTAAAAACAGGAGGATCACTATGAGTTTGATCTGTGTAGTGAGACCCTGTAGCCCCTTTACTAAATACATTTTTTCTTAAAAAAAGTTGGATTCTTATTTAAATGGAGTAGCCTATATGCTGCCTGGCTTACAGGCAAGTAAAAAGTCCTTCTAAGACAAATTAGACTCAGTGAGAGTCAAGATGGGTATCTTGACCTACCTTAGGGACTGCTGGCTTGGAAAGTGGGAAACATCCAACTCAGGAAAGCTGAGGATGAGGAGGAGAATGGGAGCACAAGCCACAGGGGTTCGCACAGGGGAATGGACGAGCACAGCCTCACTGTAGCTTCTTGGCCACTAAGCAAGTTTTAATTTCAAGTCAAAGAAAATCTCATTGTGATTTAGATGTTATAAATCATTGTTATGTGTCGCTAAACCATAAGCTGGATGTGGTGATGCACACCTATAATCCTAGCACTTGGGAGGCTGAGGCAGGAGAAGCACAAGGTATTGTCCAGGGCAGCCTGAACTGCATAGTGAAAATACAGAAAATAAAACTAGACAGTGCAAGACAGTTTGTTTTGGGGCTGAGCCTGCTCTGGAAGATAAAGTTTAGAGCCAAAGGCTAACTCACTTTCACAGCCCTCCCTGCCCCCCCGCCACCTTCCACTAGGAAATCCTCAGTTAAAGCTGATTAAGCTCCTGAGACCTAGATGATGACCAATCACAGCCAGGACTGTAGGCCCCTTCCATGTGTTCAGTGAGAGAGGAAGGATGTCCCTCCTCTCTGTATCAGCCCAGGTTGAGTCGGTCCCGGGCTCCTCTGAGGAGGTGCTAACCTAAGGCACCTAGCCCATCTTTTTCATCAGTGCATACCACATGCCTGCTAGGTCAAGCATGAGTATATGATGAGCCTGTGCTGGCCAGTCACTGTGACAGAGGAGGTGCGGAACTGACCCGAGATTGGCTGATGGCAGGATAATCATTCCCAGCCAAACTGCCCCTGGAGAACCTACCATGGACACTAATGAGACAACCAGTCACTTCCTCCCCATCTTTGTACATCTTACATTGAGTGACAGATGTACACACAGAGCTAAAGTGGAGAAGGTTGTCATTGCTAACCCCAAACCCGTAGCTGTTGGGTGTCTCGCTTTTTCTACAAGGCCCACACTTTTCAGGTCACCGTCATGGGGTCAGAATGCTAACTACCCAACTCTGGGAGGCTGTCATGGGTCCTCCCCCATGGAACAGCTTTTCCGGGCTAAGGACAGCAGTGCAGGGGCTGGGACACAAGCCCAGGTCCTGGGCCAGCACCTCATCCATTACGCGCCAGTGCTGAAGTCTCACAAGGGATGACACTGTTGGAAGCAATAGCAGATAAAAGTATCGTGAGGCAGAAAGGATGATAGGATGCATCAGTCTTACTCCTTCCCTGTCTTTTTCTACCATTCTAAGTAAGTCAATACAATAGAAATCTACTGCATTAAGTAGCTCTTCAGCCTCTCCACAAAGACTTTCTGGCAGGGAATAATTTTCCTCCTTTGTAATCTCTGCACTTTCATCTGCAAATCCTAAATCAGGCCAACTGATGAGATAATTAAACTCATCACTTCGTATTTTAATTTCCTAACCTAACAGCATATGGGTTCTAATTATCATTTCTTTCAAAGTTCCTAAATTATAAGTAAGCTATATTCTATGAAACCCAAGAAAATTATTCATACTTGAGAGCATCTTACAGCAGAATGTGGAAGACAGCTCTCCCATAAATCATAAGCTTTACTTTGTGCCATTGTTTTTAAAATAAATCTGGTGAGATTCTTCTATAAGATGAGGATCAGAATTCTCTCCCCACACCCTTTTAGATATCCTGTCGTGCTCAGACACTTGACATTTTTCTCCTCAATGATCCAAGTGCTCTGAAATGGATAGGCAAGCATTAAAACACTATTGATCTTTGTCATTTCTCTTTCCATGCACCCAAATAGTACTCATTTGAAAAGCTTAGACAGCAACACCAAACACCAGGATGAGGGCAGCATTGTGCCAGCCAACATCCAAGCTGTTCTAGAACCTCTGAACCTGTGGGCACCCTTGCTGTCCTCCTTCTCCTGGCCCCTGTCCTGCTAGAATAAACAGGAGCTGCCATGGGGACTAAGGACAAGAGAGACCCTATCCACGACCCCAACAGGCCCAAGCCACCTCCCACACTGACTGATGTGTGTCTTGTGCAATGTCTACAATGAGAACTGGAAAGAGGTGGAAACTCATTTATGAGCTATGTTTCAACTTTGTCTTTTACTTCATTATGCAGAAAATGTATTTGTGAAACAATTATTATCTCTGTATCTGTGCACTGGTACAAAAGATCTAACACCTAGTACGCTAAGAAAGCTTTGAATACATTAAGTTCTTGCCATGGTTAGGGAGTGAATATTATAGCCGTGGTTCTCCTCACAGTAAGTTCCCTGCAAAGCTAATTCTTAAAAGATTTGCATGACATTTAACTCTGATTCCACAGCCAGCAGAGCCAGTCATACCTGGAGTATCTCTGCAATAAAGCGTTCGTTCCCCCACGCTGAGGTCTCCTTTACAATTCCAATTTCAGCTGGAAAGTCTTTGAAGAGATGATTGAACCATACCGGCTCCGTGAAAGCTGCAAAGATTTAACAACTGCTGAGAAATTAAAAAGAGAGACTCCATGGAAAATTACAGATGCAGAGCTGGAAGCAGGCAAAGAAAAGGTAAGGGTAAGATTTGTCTTCCTTAATTTTTACTTTGCTATCTCTTAGCAGAAAAAAAAAAAAGGAAACTGGTTTCATTCAGAGATCAAAAAGTAATGCATCTATTACTGAATTGCATTATTCAAGGTCCAGAATCGGTATTTTCCTTGAGCTTCTCAGTCGTAGTTCTAGATATGAAGGCTTTAAAAGATGTGGGATTCTTTTCCCCCAGAAAGCAAATTATCTTTTAAAAATTAAAAAGAAAAAAAAAACACCACTTATTGGTTCTCATGGTGAAGTCTCCATTCAAACTTTGCTTCTTTAAATCTAAAATAATTCAAGTCCATACAGGTACAGTGAGACAAACATAGATGACCCACAATTTACTATAACATTAGGAATTTAAATCTCATGAAGATATATGTGAGACTGACAAAAGTATCTAAAGCAGCAGTTCTCAACCTGTGGGTCGAGACCCCTGCGGGGGTCGAATGACCAAAACACAAGTGTCGCCTAAAGCCTTTCTGAATCATAACTGTAGCAAAATTACAGCTTTGAAGTAGCCACCAAAATTATTTTTTGGTTTGGGGCCACCACAACATGAAGAACTGTATTGTGGGGTCATGGCATTAGAAAGGTTGAGAACCACTGGTCTACTAAAGAAATTTGAGATACATTTGGAACAGTGATGCAAAAGTTGGATCCCTCTCCCCTGGAAGACAGACGTCAAATGGAGAGCTGTCCTGGAACCCACCTGGAGGAGCAACTTTGACTTTGAATGAACTTGGTGATAAGGAAGATGGTGCAGACAGAGGCCAGGAACTCAGATGAGGAGGAAGAATTGATGTCCAAGTTGGACTGGATGTTGCAGGAAAAGAGCCACAACAACTTTTTTTTTTTTTTTTTTTTTTTGTCTTTTTGAGACAGAATCTCACTATGCATGGTTGAGGCTGGCCTTGAGCTCACTTTTGAGGCCTAGGCTGGCCTCAAACTCACACTGATCCTCCTGCCTCAGCCTCCCAAGTGCTAGGAATTACAGGTGTGCATCACCACGCCCAGCTGAGCCACAACAACATCTAACCTACACAATCTAAACAAACTACCATGGAGCTAAGCAAACTACCCATCACCCTGGAAAAATTAGAGGAAGAAATGGAAAACCTTCTCCAGATTTAGTGGGGAAAAAAATAACTGCACTGGCATCATAGACTCTGTGTGTGATAAATGGCCCAGCTCCAAGGAAAACAGGAATGAGAAAATCCCATCCTTCACTGACTGCCATCCCGCTCCCTTCCCAGCTGAGCACAATCGGCTGCCTGATGCCGGTCATCTCTCTTAGTTTGCTCTTGAGGCTGTACTTTGGGTCTCTCCTGTGAGGGGAACCACACAATGCTCAACCCTCTGCTTCTTTTGTGCAGCATTATGGGCTCAACATGCAGCCATTAAATGGCTCAGTCATTTTTCTTTATGGGGAGTAGGATTCATGTATATAAATGAGATGTGCTGCTCTAAGCAAGGCCATGCATGCATCACTGTAATAAGATGGCTTTAGCTCTTCCAGGAAGATGCCTAGAAGATGCCTAGCTGCTTCAAATGGAATTCCTAGTTTTCATTTTCTGAGGAAGCTCCATCCTAATTTCCATAGTCATGTCCCAGTTTAGATTCCCACCCACAATCTAGAAAATGGTTTTCCAGGTCAGTTTATGGGTAGTTTTTTCAATTGGAAGCAGTCCTCTGTACTGATAAAATATTCAGAGGAGTGAAAAGAAAAACAGAGGAGGATGTGATCTACCTTCCTAGAGTACCAAGTTACTGTCACCAGTCTGTCTATCCATCTTCTTTCACCAAAAAGCCGTATGGTGGGCTTTGTGTTGTGATCCATGCCATCTGCTTCTCCACTAAAATTTAAGAAGATCGATGTCAATCTGGCTTTATTTTTTTACATTTTTTTCTAACATTCCTCAAGAAATGTGAAAACATTATTTAAATGACATTGTAGCTATTTTGTAACAACTACTTTTCAAATGAGCTTTTTGGCTTGTGCATAGCTCGAGGTTTAAAGGCAGCTTGGCATTGGCACTTCTGTACAGTGGCACTGACCTGTCTGGGTGTTGTCCACAGAGCTACCGCCAGGTTCGGCTGAATGAGCTCTTACAGGAACACTCGAGAGCTGCCAATCTCATCGTCCTGTGAGTAGCCCTGAAGGTGGCAGGGAGGAGATTTAGCATAAATGGGTCTTTAGGTGGTAAGGTTTCATTTTTTAGTTTAATTTTAAATTGCACCATGTGAGATTTGAGGCAGCAAAAGACCCTGATAGTTGGGCCCCTGGGCTTCCAAGGGTCTCCCTCAGATTTCCTGCCAATCACACCACACCCATGGGATTGAGGCCCTGCTCCCCTCCTGGACCCGGGCTCCTGCTCCAGGGACTTGAGACCCTGAATTTCCTGCCAGCAGCCCCGCATGGGCCCCAGGATTCATAGGCATCTCCCCCTGGCTGGATGTCCATAGCAGACTCCTGAGACTCCTCGCCATGTGGGAAGAGGCCACTATGATAAAACCATGGTGGGTATTTCATTTCACACTTTACTCTTCGGTCCTACAGAGTAAGGCTCCTATAAATATTAATGTTCATTCAGTCAAAGATTGGCAGGTGAACATGGGGGAAAAACCAACTATTTCATCCTTAGCTCATGAGCTGATTCCTTTGTGCGAAGACAACATGTCATCAGGCCTGGCCTCAATCAAGGACTACCCACCTCAAATACTATAGAACGATCTCCTCGATGTGGTGGTAGAGTTCTAGTAGCTGTTCCCTGAGGCTTTCTCCCAAATATAATAACTATCAGGGGAAATTATTTCCACCGAAGTTAAATAGCTCAAAACGGTGGATGCCTGCAGGACGTTTCACTTTGTTCTTTTTATTTTTCTTATGCATGACTAGGAGTCTTCCTGTGGCGAGGAAAGGATCCATATCAGATTTGCTGTATATGGCTTGGCTAGAAACACTCACCAAGAACCTCCCCCCTGTCTTGCTGGTTAGAGGAAATCATAAGAATGTGCTGACATTTTACTCCTAAGACATGAACGAGAAGAGTACATTTTAATTGGATGTATGAATAATTTAAGAAACATGTTCTAGTACTTCATGTTATAAAATCCAATCTGTGGATATGCAGACCTCTGGAGAGAAGCCTACCAGATTCTCTATAAATTGTGTAGTTTTCCCCCCTTCACCAACTAAAAGGAACATAGAAACCAAGACTACTACTACTACAAAAAAAAAAAAAAAATCATTCTTGTCACTGCTGTTGGTAAATAAGAAATTTATCAAAGCCAAGCCATCTATGTGCATGACAACCAGCAAGGTGACTGTGAGCTCCTCCAAGGGTGCTTTCTCTTTTGTTGCTGATGGTGTTTCCAGTGGAGCCCTGGTTCAGGCCATGGCCCACAGCAGGTCTCAACAGCTCTTATTGACAGGCTGCTTCTATACCCACGGGCAGTAATCAGGGAAGACCAAACAGGTAGGGCATGCGAGGTGGCCTACAGCCTCCTGAGAAGCCTGCGACCACAAAGGAGATGTAAACGTCAATAGGTGAAAACTTGAAGAATCACTGGAGCCTAGAGCATGTTTAAAGCCATTAGCTAAGCAGGGGTTACTTAACATAATAGATAATATACTCCAGGAGATCAGAGTGATCTCTGATTGCACGCAGCTTGAATTTGCCACAGGCTGCAGGTAGGAAGGGACTTTAGCTGGGTCAGAAGGGAGTGTGTTCCAGTTACAGTCACGCTTGGGTACTCAGCTACTTTGAAGCTCCTTAAATTTGGTAAAAGCTACATTTGGATGCAAAAACTTGATCTCAGTACTTTCCGTTTGTTTTGATGCCTGACCTGCAGGCTAGAACTGGTTGGCATCAGGGGCCTCGCAACTGCTGCCTTTTCCACACAAAGCAGTTTGCTTGCTACTTATTGCTTTGGGTGCTTATCGCACCTCTCAGGTCAGTTAACCATCCCGAATGCCATTCCTGACACCATGCTGCAAGTCACCTCCATGCTAAACGTTCTCAAATTCCCCTCACATCCAAGTTTATATGTATTTTTCTAATTAAGTAATTAGAACAGATGAAATCGACATAGATGGCTAATTGAAAACCCAGCATCACAAATTCTCAGAGCATACCTAAGAAATAGAGATCAAATCCAATGTTTAATTTCTTTGTATCCTGATTACCAGGACTTGAAAGAATAATGCAAATGTGGAGAAATTTACAAAATTCATAGGACCTAGGTATTGCTTGCTTCATTTTTGCTCATTTATCTGTAACACTTAAATCACATGGAAAAACCAACAAAAAATTGTTTTTCTGATAAATAACCTGATTTTTCTTCTGTCATAGTCTTCTGACTGTTCCGAGAAAACATATGGAGAAAATGAACCTGAAATAAAAGCACTGAAATTGGTTTTATCTGACCTCGGCCATGCCTTTGCCTCTGAGTTGTCACTACAACTGTCACACAACGGCTCACCAATGATGGGCCTGGGCCTGCACATTTCAGCCTGGCCTTGACCGTAGCCTGTTTAGAGCTAGGATCCAAAATTAGGAATTCTGGGCTGGGGAGACAGCCCAGCAGCATAAACATGCTATTGGCATGCACAAGGTCCTGAGTTTGATCCCCAGTACTGAAAAAAAAAAAAAAAAAAAAAAAAGGAAGGAAGAAAGAAAGAAAGAAAGAGGGAAGAAAAAAGAAATTAGGATTTCTGTACCAGCATGGTAGGTAGTACTTGGGAGGCTGGGGCAGGAGGATCACTGAAGTTCAAGGCCAACTTGAGTTCCATAGTGAGTCCAGGCCAGGAGGACTACAAGACCCTTCCTCAAAACAACAAACAAAATTTTAGGGCTCCCAAGCCCAACCTCCACCCAGAAGGAAAACTGGAATGAAAAGTGAAGTTCAAGCTACTGAATAAATACACAGGGTCATTTTATTTACTTAGCCCTAGATTAGCGTTTCCTTGAGCCCTGTGTACCCAAAACTCAGATGACCAGTGACCTGGGCACGACACTTCTCTGAGGTACTGTGAGACAAGGGGAAGAAGTAGCAGGGCTTCTGTTTTTTATTTTATTTTATTTTATTTTATTTTATTTTATTTTATTTTATTTTATTTTATTTTATTTTATTTTTGGTACCAAGGACCAAAGTGCCCCCTCAGGAGGCCCCAAGAGGCCTGTGTGCCTTGGGTAGCTTTGTAGGTGGAAGCAATCCCTGAACCATCGTTGAGAACAAGTCTTGTATCAAACAAGATCAGGTGAGAGACAAAGAAGGAGAGAGGAAGAAAGGAAAAGAGGAAAGGAAGGAAGAAGAGAGGGAGAGCATTTCAGACTGCCGTAAGTCTTGGCTTCCATTTGTCACTCATTGAACTTTCTGGGATCTACTACCAGGAAGGTGACTGCAGGGAGCTGAGACTTGGTTAAGAGTTGGGATTGGAGGCTAGAGGTCAAGAGGTGCTTTCTAGGTGACAGGACAGGGTGGCACAAACCTGAAAGATAGGGCTGTGGTCAGATCACTGCAGGTTCTGGTAGCCCCTGCTGTTGTGCTCCACATTTCCCCACTCTGGACCCCTGGACCCATCACCTCTGCATCTGTATCTGCACCCAGGTTTCTGTGCGCTGGTGTCTGATGTTCTTTCTGATACCAATGTCCTGGGTCAGAGCCCTAGCTCTGGGGGCCTGGACGGACCAACCTCAGCCTTCCTTCCCAATTCATCCAACAGGGCTGAGTGCTAAGCAAACAGTCTGGCCGCACTGGGAAGGAATGGAGCACGAATATCTTACACTCTGTTTTCGGGACAGTGACAAGAGATTCAGTGTTGTGTAGGAGAAGGTTGAGGCAGGGAGGAGAACATATGTATGGTCGGGTGGCCTTGGTCAACTGGTCTGGCTGCTTTGTCAGCTCAGGTCTGTTGCACTGGCACTGGGGAAACCACTGCTGCTTGAGCGTGCATTAGTTCAGCTTTCCCACCAGTGGGACAGAACACCTGATACCCCCAATGTAAAGGAGGAAAACTTTATTTTGGCTCATGGTGCCAGTGAGTCTGGTCCATGGTTGGGAGAGCCTAGTAGAGGACAGCTACTAACCTCACAGCAGCCAAGAAATGGAGGAAAAGGGGACCCAGGAGTACACCCTTCCGGGCCACAGCCTGTGTGACCCACCCTGCCACCCAGGCCTCAATCTCAACAGGAGGCATTGGAAGGACTTCTGTGATCTAAATCATAACAAGGGGACCATTGGGCTCCTGTTGTGAAGTGCTTGCTCACACTTGGGCCGGGGTTGGCAGCCTCAGTGCCAACCAGGGGGTAAGGTACCTGCAAGGTCAGGTGTCTTGGAGTCTCGAAAGTAGCTTAATTCTCTTTTCTTGGCATCTCCAGCTTTCAATGGGGATAGAGAAGTTGGGGGACGTTAGGACTTAGTAACACCAGCCCTGAGACCCTCTCCATTAATAATTAACAGGTCTGTGTGCTGCATTGGGCAGGGATCTGACCCAAAGCTAAAGGTGGCCAAGGAGATGTTTTAGACCCACAGAAAGAATCAGTGTTTGGGCTGGAGAGATAGCTCAGCAGTCTAAGTGCCTGCCTAGCAAGCACAGTGACCCTGGTTCAATCCCCAGTACTGCATGTTTTGCTAGCCCGGTGCTATGCTGGCCATTGAAACTGGGTGTGGTGGCACACACCTGTAATCCCAGCATAGGGGAGGCTGAGGAAGGAGGATCATTATGAGTCAGAGCTGCACAGTGAGATTCCTGTACCAAATAAATAAATATTTTTTAAAAAGTCAGTGCTTTTCTGCAAGAAATGGCCATTAAGTCCTTATTACAGCCTTTCTTCACAGTGACTTTTGAAAATCTCCATCCACTGTTTTTCAGTTGATGACCTTGCCCTTATCCTTATAAACATATCCATCAACATAGGGACAGGGTACAGTGGGACATAAATAAAGCCACAGTGGGAAAATCACATGATGTCACCCCTTAATACTCAATTGTAGAAAACTTTTGATGAATGTTTGGAAAGAGACCATAGATTCCTGGAGCCCACCACGGCCCTGCTCCATGAGAGTTCCTCGGTGCCAGACCTAGGGATCCACATTTGTTGACCCACAGTGGGTTAGAAGTGCTGGCCCAAGGAGTCACGATTGTGCTCCTTCCTCTGACTGGGCTTTGGTCACGTGTTGGCACCTCTCAGATCCAGTGACTCACTAATTCTATTAGCATGATATTTTCCTCTGAATATCCTGAAAATGTCCTAACTTTAGGATAATCAGACATTTCTCTCTGTGTCTCTCTGTCTCTCTGTCTGTCTGTCTGTCTGTCTGTCTCTCTCTCTCTCTCTCTCTCTCTCTCTCTCTCTCTCTGTCACATACACTCACACACACATGGGAGTAAAGGCATCTCTCTTTCTTTCACCTACCTAATCTCCCTAGAAATATCCAAAGACACACAGAGACCGGGAGCCTGCCTCGCGACAGGGGGACAAGCAGAGGTCTCAGGAAGCCCCTGAAGAGAGCAGAGCTCCTTCCCATTCTCCCGCCGGAGGTGGGACCAAGCTCTACACAGAGTGCAGCAGTTGTCCTGGGTTTCCTCTGCTGGATGAGAAGACACTCAGGAGCAGCTGTGTGAGAGGATGCTTGGCAGGCCTGGGGGGCGTTCAAAGCTGACATGAGTGTCACCATGAAGATCTCCTGGAGGGGCTGTCACCTGCACTGGAAATAAAGGCAAACAAGAACACATTGTGTGTGAATGCTTGCACATAAAGAACTTAAAAACTGGGAACCAGGGGGGATGCCAGTGTGCCATGCCAGCCCCACCCCTGGGGCACGCTGAGACCGCAATTGAGACTGCACATGGAGCTGTGTAGTGAGAGTGTGTGGACCCTGAACTAAATACATCAAAACAAAACAAAACTGGGAGCAATAATTCAAAAGAGAAAATTGAAAAAAAAAAATCATACCTTTTAAGTAGAGTTGCATGATAGGAGAAAAACTAATCACAGAAGAAACAAAATATAAACATATTAAGCTTTCTTAAGGAAAGCCTCAGATTCAATGAAAAAAATGTCAAGCTCTATATTTAATCATTTATATATTTATTTATTTATTTGGTATAGGGTCTCATTGTGCAGCTGGGGCTCCTGGGGATCCCCTGTCTCAGCCTCCCCAGCACTGGGATTAGAGGTGTGCACCACCATGCCTGGTTTCTGTGGCAGGTTTGTCATGGGGCCAGCACAGCGTTCAGTACCAGGGATTGAACCTGTGTCTTTGCACTTGCCAGCAGGTGTCAAGGTGCATCAGATTCAAAACTCAATATCAAAGAGGGTAAAAGCTCCTGACTAGAAGTGAAAGAAGAGAGGCCAAAATCAAAGAAAGAAGCAAAATATATACAAACATTTTAACAAAGAAAATATAGTTAGAAGTATTCATTTCAAAACTGAAATATAAAAATATTAGGAATGACAGGAAAGCATGATTTTATATTTACAAAACACATATAGTCACAATGTAGCTATCATAATAACAGAGTTTTACATAAGCAGATAGGATGGCATTGGCATAAATCACACAAATATTGTTAGAAATAAAAAGGAAGTCTAGAAAGTCAGTTTTCCTAGGGAACAGCTCACCTGTGTCACCAGCTTTGACAGATCAAGTATGGAAAGAATTCAAGCTGTAGTTTTAGAATAGATTTAATACATAGAGTGGTGTTTGCCCATAGAAAATACACCATCCTTTGGGGATTTGTGCAATGTTTATGAAAACAATGTATCAGACTGTAACGAAAAAGTCAGTGAATTCCAAAATGTACAAGTAAGATATTTTTATTATAATACAATAAGACACATTATTCGCAAATATATAAACCAAGACATCAAAAGTCCTCATTGGGAAGAGAAAATTCTTCTGAATCATTCAAGTTTAAAAAGAAATAGGTGGGGCCTGGCGGGATGGCTCAGTGGTCTAAAGCGCCTGCTTGGGGAAGCTTGGGCGGCTTCAGGGACCGCAGTTCGATCCCCGGCACCACATGCTGTGCCAGACCTGCCCTTGGGGCAGGCTGAGCCAACCATAAAAATGAGTGAATAAAAATAAAATTTAAAAAAAGGTTCTGAAACAAGAATAAAAATGATAGATAAAATTTTTAAAAAAGAAATAGGTAATACAATTTTAGGCTATTTAGCAAAAAATTAAGATCAAAAATTCCACATAGAGGAAATTATATTTTATGCTGCTTATATTAGTCACTCTCCTGTTGCTGAGATAAAATACCTGACAACCACACTTAAAGTAGGAGTTTTAAGTTGGCTGCTGGTTTCAGAGTCTCAGTCCATGGTTGGTGGCTCCAATACAGAAATAAGGCCTTATGAGGGTAAGGCTGGTGGTAGCCCAAAAGCAGAGAAAGAGAGCCGCCCGGGACAAGGGTACACTCTGCCAAGTCATCCTCTGATGAGGCCACACCTCCCAGCGCACCCTCAGCTAGGACCTTCTCTGCATTAATCCACCGACGAGTCTAGAGCCCTGGTGGTCCAGTCGCCTCCCAAAAGCCCACCTCTGACCTCACGAACCTTTGCGGGGCTATTTTAGCTCCAAACCATAATACTGATGAAACAGGACACAGAGGGACATTTATGGCTACAAATACATGTATTAATCAATAAGAAAGTGAAAGTTAACATTGGGCTCTGTAGTGGCTGACACACTGTGTCACCCTGAGTGCCTATCCTAGAATGGCTCAGCCAGGAAAGGATATAAAAGGGAGTTGAGGAAGAACTCAGCCCACCACTTTCTCTGAGAAGCCTGGGGCTTTCCCAGTCAGCCTGGAAGGAAGGGAGAGAGGCTTGCAAGAAGCCACAGCTGTGTCTCCTCCCTGTATTTTGCTGTCTTCCTCTGCCATGAACTGCTGCCCTCTGCCATGTGCTGCTCTGCCTTAGAGCCAGCTGAGTATGGACTGAAATCTCCACAAACTGTTAGCTAAACCTTTCTGTTATGCTTTATGTCTAGTTGTCCCCTCAAAGCCTCATGCAATCATGGGGCGGGGACTTCTATAGATTGAGACTTGACTCATGAGTCACTGGGATTATGTGTTTTATGTACTGATGAGATTATTGGTCTGAATACTGCCTGGAATTATAGGTGTGACCTGAGGCAGATAGGCTAAGGCAGAGAGCCTGATGTAATTTAAAGAAAGACAGAGGGACAGACTCTTGCTGTTGCTCTCTGCTACCCTGATTGGTTGGTTGCCTCTGTCGCAATTGTTGCTGTTCTGCTGCCATGAACTAGATGCTCTCGGCCCTGCTTCACCCAGCCTTGGGCCAGCTGAATATGGACTGAAACTTCCAGTAACTGTGAGTTAAATAAACCTTTCCTTCCTACATTTTGAGTGTCAGGTATTTGTCCCAGCAGTGAGTAAAAAAGTAGCTAAGATACTTTCCTTCCTTAATTTGGGATGTTGGGTACTTTGTCCCAGCAATGAGTAAAAAATAGCTGAGGCAGTCTCAAAAATTGAAAACTTTTAGAAGTAATGAAAAGAAAACATGAAGAAGAAAATCAAGGAAGAAAAACAAGGTAGTAAAATTAAGCGCTCATGCTCAGGGGTCGCACCGATGAGACCCGAACCTCTGGTTCCCCAGTTACTCTTGGAAAGATCATTGTGTAGCATCTTTAGAAATCAGTTTTCTCATAAGTAAAATGGAGATTATTAAAGGAAATACCCCCTTAGTGGTGCGCCATAAGATGGTGCATATTAATAGCTGACCACAAATACTTGTTAGGCTTTTCTCAGAAAGAATCGATTATAGTAAATCTGACAAGGTTTACTGCTATACATTAATGTTGCTAAAGCCTTTCTTAAATGAATAACCACAAATGGGTAAGTCCATTTTTAGCTTTAGAATAGTAAAAGATAAACTATGAGTATGCACATTGAAAACTATGTAGGGGACCATCGATCCAGCTTTGAAGAAGTATGTCCTTTAAATTCTAAATCTGGTAAATTTTTTAAATTCCAATAGATATTTCAATTTGTAGTAAAATACACATTATCAAAAGTATCTCAGAAAAAAATGGAACACCTGATAAAATCAGATACATCAGAATAACATGCAATGATCGTTTAAAGAATATAGCTCCAAAAAGTCTTAATGCAAAGGATTTTGTCCAGATTGCCTCTTTAAACATTCTGAGAAACAATAGTGCCATAGGACCACTCCAGGTAAGCTGTTGCCAAATAGGGTTTTCTGTTGTCTGGTTATTAGACAAACCTAGCTCAAGCTTGATGCCAAAGATTATAAAAACTGGACACTGTAAATCTATTTCCTCTGTGAAAAAATATTGAAAATTCAAAAAGAAAAAAAAATTTTTTTGAGACAGGGTCTCACTGTGCAGTTCAGGCTGGCTTTGAGCTCACTTTTGTAGCCCAAGCTGGTCTCGAACTCACAACGATCCTCCTGCCTCAGCCTCCCAAGTGCTGGGATTACAGGCATGAGCCACCACGCCCGGCTCAAAAAGAAAATATTAACAAACCAATTTTATCTATATTTAAATAGTATTCCACCATAATCAGAAAGATACCACTCCCTGAAATACAGATATACCTTAGTGCTAGGAAATCTGCTAACTTAATTAAGTACTTTTATGGAGTGTTTGTTATCAGTTACTTTTTCATATTTATTTGGTTATTCATATACAAACACATGAAAAAAACAAAAGAATGCAGAAGAATCCAGTACGAGTTAACTCTAGAAAACTGCCAGATAAATGCAAGATGAGAAAGAGATTTAATTTTCACTGTACACCAACTGAAACTACTCAATAATAATATTTTTAAATTCATAAACTATTTGCAGATAGGCTATATTTAATTATTAACTAATAATTAAGTAACGATATATTGTGAAAGTTATGTACAAAAACTTTACCAAGTAGAACATAATCAATGATGTAAGATAACAGCAAATTTATTATTCTGTTGCACTTATTTATAAGCCATTAAAATGTCTCTGCAAATAAAAACAAAAAATCTAAGTTGACCTAATTGCACATTCAGGTGAGTTTTGTTGTTGCTTTTCGTCTTCAGTTGGCTTTTGCAGTACAAGGAATGAACCCAGCACCTAGTCAATAAGCTTTATCTGCAGTCTTTTAAAACATTCTTGTTTTGAGAGAGGATCTCAGAAAGTCACTTAAGTCATCCAGGCTGGGCTTAAACTTGTGATCCTCCTGCCTCACTCTCTCAGAGAGCTGAGATGACTGGCATGTGCTGCTATACTCGGTTTAATATCCATTTTAGACTGAGGAGAATTAAACTTGTGTAGCCCCAATAAGGAAAGGTGGCTTGCCAGGAGCAGGGCATGGCATTGTGACCAACACAAACCATGACAAGCCTAGCTGAGCCCCTCCCTGAAGGTATATACACATCATACCATTACTTCTGTTTCCCTTGCCTTCCTCTCTCTCTCTCTCTCTCTCTCTCTCTCTCTCTCTCTCTCTCTCTCTCTCTCTCTCTCTCTCTCTCTTTTCTTTTTGAGAGTGTCTTGCAATGCGTGCAGGCTGGCCTTGAGCTCACTTTTTGTAGTCCAGGCTGGTCTCAAACTCACACTGATTCTCCTGCCTCAGCCTCTCAAATGCTGAGATTGCAGGTGTGTGCTACCACGGTCTGACATTTCCTTTATTCTTTAAAGTACTGGGAAGTAATTCAATTTTCATTGCATGTATCCTCACAGAAAGTTTGGATCTAATGAATACAAAAATCATAGATCTGGCCCAATTTTATTTTAAGCACTTTTTCTGCTTTCTAATTCACAATGAGCTTTCCTGTGTATGTGTAGAGATTTGGTAGCAAGGTCTATAGCACACACACTAAAATATGGAGAGATGCAGCAATAAATTGAGTTATGGTAATCACTGGATTTGTTTACATAGACATACATGAAAGCATAACTTTTTTATTCCTATTTTTTCTTAAGTTAAAAACATGTGCTACCAACAGGGACAAAATCACAACAGTTGTTTATATCATGAAGGAAACCAGGTGCAACCAATGAGGCTAAGAATGCAAGAGGTCATAACTGTCTATGGCACTTTTTAATTTTTTTATTTTTTAAAGAATAAAAATTATTTAAAATTTTTTAAAATAGTAAAAAACACAATTACAAATGATCCAAAATTTCACTAAGCAAAGTAACAGGAATTCAACAGGGGTTGCTGAATTGCATGATGTTATCTTCAAATTAATTTTTTAGGTTACCAGATATAAATGTGCAAAATTGGTTTAAGACAAAACAAAACAACAATGAAAAAGTTATAAGAAATTAAAAAGCAACAAAATAAGATTAGGAAAGAATTGGGCTGGGAAGATAGCTTAGTGGCATAAGTGCCTGCCTGGCAAGCACAAGATCCCACATTTGATCCCCAAAACCATTTTTAAAAAAGAAAGAAAGAAAGAAAGAAAGAAAGAAAGAAAGAAAGAAAGAAAGAAAGAAAGAAAGAAAGAAAGAAAGAAAGGTGATGAAAGAATAAAAAAGAAATTCTAAGCCTTAACTGCTCCTTTCAAAAGGCAAGCAGAAATCAACAATACAATTATCCAAACTATCCTGCATGTATACATAAACATGTCTTTTCTCCTTCTTCCTTTTGTCCTTTTTCTCAGACCGTTTTTCCTTCCCATTAGGCAAATCCTTTCCCTTCACAGTATCTTTTATACCTTTCATATTTTATTTACTTTTTCAGGTTCTCACACTTCTGTGACAATATGATGTTTCCATATGTGGCTCTGATTTATTTCACTTAGCAATACAGTCTCTAGTTGCATCCATTTATGTAAAGAAAGCCTCAAATTTATCTATTTTATAGCTGAGTAACACTCCATTGTGTAAAACTGCCACATGTTTTTATCCATTCCTCAGTTGATGCCCATTTCAGTTATTTTAAAGATTTAGCTATGACAAGTTGTGCTGCTATAAGCACAGGTTCACATATATCACCATGATATGATGATTTCAGTTCTTTTGGGAAAATTCCTAGGAGAGGAATACCGGCTTGAATAGGACCTCCAATCCTAGCTTTTTGAGGAATCTGTATACTAATTTCCACAATGGTTGTACCAGCCTACACTCCCTCCAATAGTGGAGAAGGGTTCCTTTTTTCCTCCAACGCTTTTTCAGCATTTTTATTGGTTGACTTCTTGATGACAGCCATTCTTTCTGGCGTAAGATGACATCTCAGTGTCATTTTAATTTGTATCTCTTTTTTTTTTTAAATTTATTTATTTTTTTCTTGTTTCAGAACCTTTTGTTTATTCACTCATTTTTATGGCTGGCTCAGCCCACCCCAAGGGCAGGGCTGGCGCAGCATGCGGTTCCGGGGATCGAACCGAGGTCTCTGAAGCCGCCCAAGCCTTCCCAAGCAGGGGCTTTAGATCACTGAGCCATCCCGCCGGGCCCTAATTTGTATCTCTTGAATGACCAAGTACGTTGAACATTTTTTCACGTATTTGCCATTTGTATTTCTTTCTTTGTGAAGTGTGTATTCATCTCAGATGCCCATTTTTTGATTGGGTCTTTGAATTTTGTCGGCCTATTTTTAAAAATTCTTTATCTGTTCTAGATAGGAGTCCTTTGTCTAAAGGACAGTCCACTGTAACTTTTTTCACAATTCATGGGTTTTCTTTTTACTCTGTTGGTGATTACTTTTGACTGGGGCTTTTCAAAAACATGAGATCCCAATTATTGATTCTTTGAAGTATTTCCTGTGTAATTTGATTTTTGCTCATGAGCTCTCTACCCACCCATATGCCTTTAAGATTTTTATCTACTTTCTCCTCCAGAAGATTTAATGTTCCAGTTTTAATATCTAAATCTTTTTTAATTTTTTAATGTATTTCATAGAGGGTCTCACTATGCAGCTCAGACTCACAGTGATCCTCCTATTTTAGCCTCCCCAGTACTGAGATTACAGATATGTGCCATCACACCTGGTCTATATTTAAATCTTTGATCCATTTTGATTGTAGTTTTGTGCATAATGATAGACATGGGTCTATTTTTAGCCTTTGACATGTGGAAAGTCAATTTTGCCAGCACTGTTGATTAAAGAGGCTATCTTTCTACCAGTGAAGAAAGATATTTGGCCTCTTTGTCAAGGATAAGGTGGCAGAGTGTGTTTGTAGTTGTGTCTGCATCTTCTCATCTGTTCCATGATCTTCAGGTCTGTTTTGTTGTTGTTTTGTTTTGCTTTGCTTTGTTTTCGCCAGTACCATGCTTGTTTTGTCACATTATCTTTTTAATATAGTTTCAAGCCAAGGATTGTGCTGCCTCCTCCCTTTCCTTTGTTGCCCAGGATTGCTTTTGCTATTCTAGATCTCTTCTTGTTCCAGACAAACTTTAGAAATGCTTTTTCTAGCTCTGTGAGGTATATTAATGATATTTTAATTGGAATTGCCTTGAATCTGTATAACAACTTTGGGACATGGCCATTTTCACAATTTTCACAATGCTTCCTACCCAGGAGCAAGGAATATCTTTCCATTCATGGCACTATCTTAATCAGGCAACATTTCTCCTGGACTCAGTCCAACATATAGAATGGTGGTCACCATCTTCACCTAAGCCCAAATCCTCTGCTTAGGAGAGACCAGATCTCCACACACCAGTACTACATGGCAATAGTGGCGTGAGCCCAGGGACCCTTCTCTTTCCACAACCTTCCTCTACAGCATGCTCCCAGTCCAATGTGTGCCACCAGGAACATTGCACTCTGTTGGGGCCTAACAGAGGATGCCCCACCATGCCTGGAAGCTACCAGTTGTGCTGAGGAAAGTGAGCAATTTAGGAAAAGCCTCAGTCTCATTATCGTCCTCTACTTCCTATAGAAGGGATCTACATATCAACCTGAGACCTGCTCAGCTACCAACCATAGTAAAAGCAAAGTGTTATTGATGGTTTAAAATGCAAGAGTAGGGGTTGGTAAGATAACTCAGTGGTCTAAAGTGCCTGCTTAGGCAAGCTTAGGCAACCACAGGGACCGTGGTTCGATCCCTGGCATCACATGCTGGGCCAGCCCCACGCCCAGGGCAGGTTGAGCGGCCATAACATAAATAATGTTTAAAAAATAAATAGTTACATAAATAAATAAATAAATAAATAAATAAATAAATAAATAAATAAATAAAAATGCAAGAGAGGGTGATATGGTCAACAGATACAGTGAATGCCTAAACTTAAAAAAGAAAAAGACTTGCTGCAGTAAAGACACAGAGCCAATAATGACGAATTAAGTATGTTCAAAGTGAGAGGGAGTATTTTGGTAGGGATTCATGACAATGTTCTGAAGCAGTTCTGGAAATCCTCATTCCTGAGTGTCTTTAGTCATGCTGTCTAGGTGACCTTGTTGTCTTGAGTGGATTCAAAATATTTACTTTTCATGGTCATTTTAATTTTGGAGAAGAGCCAGAAGTTGCATGGTCCCAGATTCAGTGAACAATGTAGAGTGGCTTGTTCTGTTTTTATTTCAGAGAAATTGCCTTAAATGTTTTTTTTTTTTTTTTTTTTTTTTTTTTTTTTTTTTTTTTTTTTTTTTTTTTTTTTTTTTTTTTTTTTTTTTTTTTTTTTTTTTTTTTTTTTTTTTTTTTTTTTTTTTTTTTTTTTTTTTTTTTTTTTTTTTTTTTTATTGTTGTTGTTGTTTCAGGAATCGAACTCTGGGCTTCGCACTTGCTAGGCAGGCACTGCGCCACTCAGATACATCCTTGGCCCTGCCTTAAATGTTTGATCAAGGAGGGGCAATCATAAAATCCAGTACTGGGCTGGGGAGAGAGCTCAATAGAATAAGTGTTCATCTGACAAGTGCAAGGTCCTAAATTCAATTCCTGGTACAGCTAAATAAATAAATACATACATACATAAATACATAAATACATGAATAAATAAATAAACAAAATCCAGAACCGTATTTTTTTATTTCACCTATTATCTGATGGATGTCCCCTTAGTAGACCAGAAAGGAAGGCCTCAAAGCATTTGTGCCCTGACCCACAGAATCTGTGTACACATTGCCTCCCAAAGAAAGGGGTCTTGCAGATGTGATCAAGGCATTGACCTTGAACTGGAAGAAAATCATGGGTCACCAGATGGGTCCAGTCTAATCCCCACATTCTTAAAAGAGGAGAACATTTCCCAGATGTGTTTAGAGAACCAGAATAGTGTTGCTGGCAGCATGGAAGGACTTGGCCTGGATTGACAGTGGAGAAAGTGGTAACAGAGGGCAGTGTGGGCTGCCTACCCAACTGGATGAGGGGGAGGTGGCTTCCTCCCGAGAAGGTCTCGAAGGTACCCAGCCTCGCCACTACCATCATTGTAGACCATCAAGACTGTGACAGACTTAACAAAAGACACAAGATAAGTACCTTTTTATTGTTTGACCACCAAGACTGGTGATTTGTTACAACAAAAAATGGAAAGCTTGGCCTAGGACAAGAAAACTTCCATCCAGTCTCCAACCTCTGCACTCTAGGATGCCTTATGTCATCTTATTCTGATGGTCTCTTTTCAATATCCTGCTACTGGCCCATTTTCATAGCAAAAGCTCTGTTTGAACTTGTTCTGTGTGCTGTACTTCGGCATAAAGTAAGGCTTAAGGAACCGGTTCAATGACTTTAAAAGAGTTGCAGCTGCACAACCAAGATAAACTCAGACTTTTCAGGCCTCCACAGTCTCTCCGACCTGTGCCCACGCTGTCTCTTATCTCCATTAGATCCCAGTTGTACCTTCCACAGGGGTCACAGTAATTTACAGTGACACATAAACAGATACCTTGCGATAGGTAGGGTTCCTGGATGACACCAACACTGGAGCTTGGAATTACTCTTAGTCTTCTGTCACCTCAAGGAAAGCTTTTCTTGTCACCCCAGGCCATTTTCAACCAGAAAACCAATTGAGCTCCCCCACTCTCTCCCTCCTAGGTAAACTCTGCCTGTCTCACACCAAGGAGAATTTCATTACATAGAGCTACAGGGAGTTGTTCTGGCCACTGTAATGGTGAAATCATTGTGTCTGCCCACAAGTTGAAATGTTTAGAAGCTTAATGAAGCATTTCATCAGGGGGCCAGGGTCCTTACTTTGTAAACATCCCCAGCCTATGCAAGAGGAGGGCATGGAGGTGGTGTGGGCAGGGAATCTGCCTGGAGCATGAGGGAGACTCGCTCTCCTCCACTTTTTGCTCTTGCTGTTCATGCTGGCTTCTGTCTCCCAATGAAGTGTTGCCTCTGTGCTGAGTGCTGCTCTTCATGGAACCAGATATTATGGACTGAATCCTCCATAAACTGTGAGCTAAATAAACCTTTCTTTTCTTAATTTGGGGTGTTGTGTATTTTGCCTCAGCAAAGAGAGAAAAATAATCAAAACAGCATTTCATACCAAAGAAGTGGAGATATTGCTGTGAATATAGCTGACCATGTGGTTTAAGAGCTTTTGGGAATGCATGGCTTGTGGGAAGAACTTGGGAAGGTTTGAACATGCCACCTGAAAGAGTAGAGCTGGCACACCTTAGGCTATTCTGTATGGGAGATTCTGGTCAGAGCTCAGAAGACCAGAGACTGATAGAAATCATGCTGGTAAAGACCAGGCTCAGGAGGTCTCTGCTGGGAAGGACTACATTGGTTGTTGGACTCTAAAAAATTATGTGTTGTGGCTTGGTGGAAAGTTTGCCTGCATTTTGCTCCAGTCAAGAGACTTTACCTAAGAGTGAGATTAAGGGCAGTGAATAGGTTAATTTGGAAGAAATTTCAAGGCAGCTGAGGCTGTGGTATGGCTATGGTTGGGGGCTTTCAGCCAGAGCTATGCTGAGCATCAAGAGTGAAGAGCCCAGAGGGATGATGGAAAATGTTGGGGGTTCAGCCACAAAGGAAGTGCGGTAAAGCCATGGACTGCAAAGATAGAGCTCAGAAGGAACAGGAGCACAGAAAAGGTGGCTTGAGGGTACCACAGGATGCAGCAAGGCCCCACTCCTTGCAGCCTCCAAACCACAAAAGTGAAAGACTGTTTCGAGGAGAAAGCCACAGCAAACCCGTTGCCAGAATGGGGACGGCACAGAAAATGTGTTCCTCGGATCTGGTAATCTGGACAACTACTTTGAAGAAAACAATGTGCTCTATGACAACCATATTATGGTTATATTACATAGTATGCTAGAATTAAAACAAAAAATTACAAGTGATCAAATTTTTAAAGTAATTTGAATTGCACAGTATTTGTTGTAATACACAGTGTACATTACTTAAGGTCATGGAGCCTTTGTTTTAAAAAAAAGAAGTAGGTTTGGTAAAGCAAGTAACATTGGCTAACTGTGAAAGGAATTTTTGCCAGGATGTGTTGACCCAAGCAGACTCTCTGCAGATAAATCCCCACAACAGTCCATTAGGCAGGGGTGGGGCTGGCAACCCAGGTGCCCTGGAACTTCTGAATAGCCAGCTAGAGTGGGGATCTGGCTGTCTGCACCTAACCAAGCTCTCGGGTGATTTTCCTGTGGACTCTTGTTCTCATACCATCTGTTTTTATTTACAGTAATGATGCTCTAAAATAAAACAATGATGTGTCCCTGGATGTAATTACAGCAATGTTGCCTTGAGGTGTTTTTTTTTTTTTTTTTTTTTTTTTTTTTTTTTTTTTTTTTTTTTTTTTTTTTTTTTTTTTTTTTTTTTTTTTTTTTTTTTTTTTTTTTTTTTTTTTTTTTTTTTTTTTTTTTTTTTTTTTTTTTTTTTTTTTTTTTTTTTTTTTTTTTTTTTTTTTTTTTTTTTTTTTTTTTTTTTTTTTTTTTTTTTTT
>PVJA010000079.1:0-16984 GCA_004027025.1 Myocastor coypus | reverse complement strand
ACCAGGGATTGAACTCAGGACCTTGCACTTTCCAGGCAGGCATTTACACCACTGAGCTATCTCCCCAATCCCAGCTTGCACTACTTTTACTGGACCAGCATAATCCAGTCAGGTTTTCATCAGGATTACATTATTTAAGTGAGACTGGGTTATGAATATGTAAGAGAGAACTGTGTTGTTTGTGCACTTGGTACTGTAACCCTCCAGGATCACTACACTAAGGCAGTGATTTGGAAGTTATTCCAACATATTTTTGTGTATATACTGTATGTGTGTGCTTGTATGTGCTTAGGGCCAATAACACTGCTTCTTTTGGCTGTGGTTAATACTGGAATTTTAAAGTACAGTACACCTGGTATAGTCACCACACTCATCTTTGCAAGAAATATTTATAAGGGCAAAGGAAAGTCAGTTTTCCTAGTAATGTGCTGATTTGCCTTCTCAAAGGGTGCAGGATGGCCCTCGGCTTAAAAAAATGGGTCAATCAGTATGACTGGCAACTTTTCTGATAAGACAAAGATAACAGCATGAAATAAACTATGGTTGGAACATGTCTAATTGGCTTTAACCAGTCTCTTGACTTTGAAAAGCACATGTTCATGTCGAGCTATATTTTCATTGTTGAAATGTTCTAGTACACTCCTACTGGCTCAAAATTCTAACTTGCTGCACTTTCCTAGTAGGACCAAGTTAGATCTCTTCAGTCTCATCTCGGTCAGATGAGAAGTAATGCTAATAATCATCATCACTTTCTGTACCCAAATTAACAGGAAAAAACAAATGCAGAACACCATTGTAAGGTCACCAAGTCAAAAGTGTTCCTGTGTAGAATATTCAAGCAGGTGCTTTGAAAAGCTCCATAAAGTATATGACTCTTAACTAATCTGAAAGATTAAAGGCATATACATGCGACTATGTCACACAAAGCTAAGGCTAAATGACTAGGAATGATACGGTCAAGTGTTACAGAGATAAGATTAGGGGAAGCCACTCCCGTTTGCAAACGAATTTCTTGAAAGGGAGCCAAGGGTTTTAGATAAGCAAGGGCTCGGTTCCTCATTGAGCTTCCTTAGGAAACTACTGGAGGCAGTGCTGCAGCATAACGCAGGCGATCTCAGAGCACAGCCAACGCGTAAAGCCTCGGGGAGCAGCTAGTGCAGTCACTCCCAACGTTACAACCTGGAGCTGCAACCTCACAACCTTACTCCAGCGCTCCACCGCTCGGGAGAGGGGACGTCCCAACGATATCCTAACGTTTTTGGTTGCCATTTCCTCTGAAACTGCTCTCTAGTTTCCACTTATTTGAAAAATCTGAAGTGCACTAGGATTTGGTTTGCAGTTTCTTGTGTCAGTTGCGCAGAGAGCACGGGATTCCAGTGTCCCTTTGCTAAACCGGTAGACAACAGCTACGCAGGGGTTAAAGCTTCAAGGCCCGCCCCTCGGCGCCGCCAAGGACCCCGTAGAGCAACTGGGCGGGGTCAACCCGAACTGCTTCCGAGTCACCTGGGCGAAGGATGCAGGCGACGCAGCCCTCGGCTGAGGGATGACATTCCTGCGCCTGCACCCAGAGCTCGCGTCCTGGCTCTACTCCGCGTCCCGGCACGCGCGGCCAAGAGGACTCTCAATATCACGCCCGCTGTGCAGCGCCGGCAGCCCGCGTCGAGGCTGCAGCGGAGCCGGTAAAACAGATCGCGGACACGGTGGGCGCGTGGGGCGGGCCGGAACCGGATGTGGGGTGAACCGGAAGTGGGTGGTGGTCCGTTAAGCGAAGGCGAGTCCATTTAAGACCCTCTGGAATGGGGGTGTAAACCTCTGTCTTTGGGGTCATCCCGCTAGACCCGACTCCCTACTTCGGATTGGGACTTTGAATATGGAATGCGTGTTTACGAGGGCTGCAAGCAGTAGTCCCCGTCTTAGACCCACTTTCCGAGAGGAGCCTCTAGCACCTAATTTGAAAGTCGCCTCCCCTCTCATCCGGGCGGGTGGGCTCGTCCGCGCGGGGGAGGGAAGGGAAGGCGGGAAAATTAAGTTTGGCGCCTTTCTGGCTGCACGTTTTCCTTGTGCCCCCCGGCTTAACTGGTTCTCTGGTCTGCGGCTGCCATGCCCTGCTCTGAAGACATCGCCGCCGCCGTGTCCCCCAGCAAGCGGGCCCGGCCCTCTGAGGCGGCGCTGCGGCTGCGCTTCGTGCGGCTATCGGAGCACGCCACGGCCCCGACTCGGGGCTCTGCGCGCGCCGCTGGCTACGACCTGTACAGGTGAGCCTGGGCTAGGCCTGCCGGGAAGGTAGCCGGGGCGGTGGGTGTTCGGTGGGAGAAGCCGCGCCACCTCCGCCAGCCCCGGACCCGGGATCAGAAACCAGCGCCGCCCTTCCCTTGCACTGCACCGTGCATGGTGTAGAACCCTGGCCGCGGCCCCGACGTGGAATTGCGGGGAGTTTGTGAGAGGGTTGGTTGCTTTGCCCCAGGACTTGGATGCTGTAGAGCTTCCTACCTCTAGATTTTGGTGCTTTTTCATTGGATTTTTGCTTCCCGCCGCGTTCTTAGATGCGTTAAGGTAGTGAAAAGTGGCGCTGGCAGGGAGCGGGTGTCAAACATAAAAAAGCCTTAATTTGGAGATCGATCCTCCTTCTTTCCTTTTAAGAGACAGGATCTTAACTCAGGCTGGCCTCAAACTTGCTTAGATCCTCCTGCCTCAGCCAGCTGAGTGCTGTGATTGCAGGCCTGCGCCACTATGCCCAACACTGATACCTTTAATAAATTAGAGTTTACCTATTTAAAGAAAAGAAATGCTGGCGCATCCGTAATCCCAGCACAGTCTCCTGCTCCGCTCTGCTCCTGCAGAGGGTGCTGAAATCAACCCTGCAAGGCCTAGGGGAAGTGCTTTATCAGTGTTCCCCGTTATTTTCCCTTTTTTTCTTTGTTCACTTTTTTCTTGTTTTCATACAGTATTGGTGCAGCGTACACCTTTTAAAATCTGCTTTTCTACCCTGTGATGCTAAGAGGTACCTCAATTTTCTGTTAGGTTCAGGGACAGAAGCATGACATTCACATTCTTCCTTTTTTTTTTCTTGTTTCAGAACTTTGGTTTGTTTGTTTGTTTATTTTTATGGCCGTCTCAGCCTGCCCTGAGGGCAGGGCTGGCGCAGCATGTGGTGCCAGGGATCTAACCGTGGTCCCTGCAGCCACTAAGCTTTCCTAAGCAGGCCCTTTAGACCACTGAGCCATCCTGCTGGGCCCCACATTCTTCCCTCTTTGAAGATTATTTTACCTACAGTTGTAACTACCAGTAAAAGAAAATACTTACCTGCACCTTCCTAAACATTTTTCACATGTATTAGAAATCCATCATAGCGAGATTGGTCCTAAAACCTTAAGTCATAGGGATGACTGTATAAAGGACATTTAAAGTATGTCTGTGTGCACTGTCACTAAGAAGTAAGAATGACTTTCCTCTGTCTCAGTGCCTATGACTGCACCATACCACCCATGGAGAAAGCGCTGGTGAAGACGGACATTCAGATCGCTCTTCCTTCGGGGTGTTACGGCAGAGTAGGTAAGTGGCTTAAACGTGTAACTTGTGTCAGCCTGTCATCCTAGTGTCATGTGGGTATTGCCTGGGCTGTGTCCTAAAGAACCCTGGCTATGGTAGTAGATACAGCATTGGAAATCATTTGTTTTCTGCTTTTGCCCCTGTCTGCCTTTAGTTCTGATTTCTCACTCAAACTTTTAAGAGGCTCACCTTGGCCCACGAGGTGACTCTCACAGTTCCTCACAGCAAAACCAAAAGTGTGTGTACACCTTTTAATTGGTGCGGTTTTCTGTGGGTATCGCAACTCGGCCTAAGTTCTAGGGTGTGTGGGGGGAAGTCTAGAAGAGTGGCTGGTGTGTGCCTTAGAAGAAATGGGATTTTGGGGTGGTGGCACATGGTGGCTTAGCAAGGTTGACCTCCTGGCATCTGTTGGCTTGACTGAGCCTGGCCTTGCTTCAGCACCACCCATGGAGTCGGGAGGGAACCGCCTGCCTTCTAGAGGAGAGGTGGCTCATACTGAGAGGAGCTGGGGCAGAAGTAGACAGGAGGAGCTGCAGCCACTCAGGAGGAGCACATGGGTTGCTCGGCTCCTCCACCATCCACAGCTGTGTTTCTACCGTGATAGCACAAGTGTTACTAGTGTGGTAGCACTTGGTTGACACAGTGCCTGATTTAGGTGACTATGAGCTAAAACACAGAAAGCGAGGCTGATTGATGCCTAAGTGAGCAAATCAAAAGGATAAACTTAGCTTTTGATTGTTTTGATTTTAGAAAAAAAGTAACTACATGACTTGAATCTGGATGTTAACCGACACGGGGTGCCTTACTCAATCCTGGCTGAGCAAGTTATCAAGTTACCCGAGTCTTGACCAGGAGTCCCATGTTCTAGGCCTAGAGCTACTGGTTTCTTTCTGTTTCTCCCTCCCCCCCGCTGCGCCCCTCCTTCCTTCCCCACCTGCCTTCACTGACTCATGGGACCTGAACAGCTGCGGCCCTCTTCCTGGCTGTGGCAGGGCTTCTTGCATGGGCAGCCATGCCCATAGCCCCTGCCTGCTTTGCTGTTTCTCGCTGCAGCCTCCTCCAGGCCCACTACTGCCCTGTCACAGACCTGAAGTGACTCAGGTCCTTCGACCTGGTTTTAAAGTACAAACCCCCGGACTTTATCCAACCTTGGCAAGGCTACTATTTTTTACTTAGAAGTATCAGCTAAAACCAAGGTGAAATTATTTATAGGCAAGGAAATGTGATCCCGTCTCATCTGCTGTGCCATATCCAGTATTGCTCATCCTTGTGTAAAATAGCTAGTGTCTCCCTTTTGTTTTTTAGCTCCACGCTCTGGCTTGGCTGCCAAACACTTCATAGATGTCGGAGGTAATGTATTTACTTTTAACTCTGAAAGTCTGTGTATTTATTTGTCTTAAAAGATAGTCTATAATTCCGATGACAAATGTCCATTTTTATTTTCAGGAGTTGAATTTTTGTTGCATCCTGCCTCTTTAGAAATGCCCATATCTGAAGTAATATACAATTATGATACAGGCTGCAGCAGATACATTCAATAATGTCCAATTTTCAAATGATCTTTACGTAGACTGCCGGGCGTGGTGGCGCACGCCTGTAATCCCAGCACTCGGGAGGCTGAGGCAGGAGGATCACTGTGAGTTCGAGACCAGCCTGGGCTACAAAAGTGAGCTCAAGGCCAGCCTGAACTGCACAGTGAGACCCTGTCTCAAAAAGACAAAATAAAAAATAAATAAATAAATAAAAATAAAAAAATGATCTTTACATAGACTATGTGTTAGTTTGCTCATAGACCAACTAGGGTGTGTCTGGCAAACAAGATTTCTTCCTTGGCTTAGCGATAATCTACATTTGGTCCAGGCATGATCTGTCAGAGGAAAGGCTTTTGCATGTTTATTTTAAACTGCAGTTGACGTAAGTGATTAGTGCTAAAGGTTCAAGAAGTGCAGACCTGAGAATTTTCAGGCCTCAGTGAGAGAGGCCATCTGTGGAGCACCAGATGATGAGACAGGAGGACACTGCACCATCCTGAGACTTCCAGGAAGTCTTCCACATCCCCTCAGCATAAGGACACTGCCTTAGGGGCCCATTGTCACCCCATGCAGGGCAGTGAGGGCTCTGCTGGGCTCACACCGTCTCTACAGAGCCACTCCAGGCACGCTGTCAGACCATGAGAGGAAGCACTGAGCTGCCCTGTGGTTGAACATTAGAGATCCCTGTGCCTCGGCACCTTCTAGAGCACTGTCCTGAGCCAGCTCACAGAGTCCAGCACTGCAGGGTCAGAGCTCAGTCCTGGTGAGGCCTTCCTTGCCTACCCCTTAGCCAGCTTTTAGGAAGGGGCTGACATGTCCCCCTGGTGCCACCAGGTGGTGCTGTGGGGCCCGCTGGAAGCTGAGCTTTTGGAGCAGGGCTTCCTATGGAGGCCCAGGCTGGGGGGGTAGAGTGGTAGCCAGTGTCTTGCAGGTAAGACCAGGTAGCTGGATTATGCTCTGTAGTGCATCATTTCTGTCCCCTAGGGTCTCAACAGTCTATGTAAGTGTTTCTTCTTAGAAAAGACTTCGTTACTAATATTTCATCTTTAAAATAACCCTCAGGGGCCAGGCGGGATGGCTCAGTGGTCTAAAGCGCCTGCTTGGGAAAGCTTGGGCGGCTTCAGGGACCACGGGGGACCGCAGTTCGATTCCCGGGACCACATGCTGCGCCAGCCCTGCCCTTGGGGCGGGCTGAGCCAGCCATAAAAATGAGTGAATAAACAAACAAAGGTTCTGAAACAAGAAATAAATAAATAAATAAAAATTCTTTTAAAAAAATAAATAAAATAACCCTCAGGGGGGAAAATGCAAGTCATTGGCAAATATGTTTTTCTGGTAGTTGGTGTGGTGGTGTTCATAAAGGCGCTCTGTGGTGTGATGCAGGACACACTCTTGGACATCATCGGGCCTGCAGCAGCTTGTACCTCTAAAGACCGACAGTGCCAGGATGGCTGGGCTCCCTGAGCCAGGCAGGGATGGGGGCAGGGGGACTCACTTCCAGTGCTATGGACAGGCTCCTCCAAGCCAGCAAGCAACACAGCAGAGCTTGGCCTGAAGCCCTTCAGTCACTGCCAGTCCTGAGCATAGATTTCCAAGACCCTTTGTGCTCTTGGGGTGACATAAACCTGACTCTTACGTCCCTTTCATAAGAGAGAGTAAATTTTGGGTTTTTCTTTTTTTTTTTTTGGTGGGACCGGGGTTTGAACTCACAACCTTGCACTTGCCAGGCGGGTGCTTCTTCCATGGAGCTATCTTCCCGGCCCCTTTGGGTTTTTCTTGACAGGTGGCAGCTCAGTAATAAATGAACTTTGAACTATTGAATTTTGTTTACCATTGACATTCATAGTAAAAAAAAAATTGAAGATATTTTTTTATTATCATGCATTTTCATTAACTCCAAACAACTCAGTTTTAAGGTTTCTTTGTGTCCTCAGCATAGATCTTAGTAGGTCTTTCTGTCATGTAGAAATAAAGAAACCAAACTATTGAGAACTCTTGACAAGACTCCTTTCCAAATGGCATTTACAAAAAGGGATTACTTCCGTATGTCAGGAAATACGATTTTTTTCAAGAAAAAATATCTACATCTCATGGAAAAGACCAAAAAAACATAGGCAGACTACAGAAGAGGACAAACTGGAAAAGTACTGTGATACCACACGGCCCACTGCCGCCGCTGCCACAGCTGTACCACCCAGCATTTGTAAAGGTGCACCCTCAGGTACTGCTGAGAGATACTTACAGGGCTGGGAAGTTATCCAACGGTAGCCTTTTTTCCTTTTTTTCTCTTTTTTTCCTTTTTGGCTCCCTCAGCTTGCCCTCAGGGCAAGGTTAGCATGGCATGTGGTTCCAGGAATCCAACCGAGGTCCACTGTGCCTCCCAAAGCTTGCCTAAGCAGGCGCTTTAGACTGCTGAACAATCTCCCTGGGCCCCAGCAAATATAGCCTTTAAAGGGGAAAACTTGCGCACTTCAGTCCAGGAAAGCAGCTTTTGGTGTCTGAGAAAATGAAAAGCACTCATATGTCAGTCTGCTTTTTTTATGATAGCAAGTAGGTGAAAGCAGTCAGCTCAACGTTACGTGAAAGAACAGCTCTGTGATATTGAGTACTGCGGATGTTAAGGGAAGGGCTGCTTTTGCTTTATGTATATTGATGCCATTTGGAAATGAGCATCAAAGTAGGAACAAAAGCGTCCTATGTCGGTCAGTCCCCTTGTCTTTGCCACTGGGATAGATGAGCTGTTGGCCTGCACTTTGAAGCCCCCAGCATGGAGTGCTTCTGGCCCTCCATGGTCATCTGTTCCCAAGTGAACAGCGTGCTCCTCGCAGTTCAGTGATTTCTATAGTCAGGATCTTCTTGGTGTAGGCCATGTGGGAAGCGACCAGTCCTGTTCTTTATGTGAGTTCTTCTCAGAAATGGTAAGGGCTGATGTATTGGCTAGCCAGCAGTGTGGAAAGAAGTGAGGGCTTAATCTTTGACTTGGTCAAGTTTGTTGCAGTACCCCTGGAAAAGAATAGACTGCCCCTACAGCCTAGCCATGAGGGGAACAGCATCCATCACCTTTGGGCCACCTTAGCGGAGCAGGCAATGTGCAGTCTCAAAATCAGCGGGTTTTATACTCATACATGGAACAGTTAAGATGTATTTATCTTTAGTTCCAGTTTTAAAGTGTTCCATCAGGGACCTTTTCAGAAGGGCTGAAGCTCTGTTTCACTTGTCCCTTGTGATTATTTCAGTAAGCGCAAGAGTTCATTTAAACTTCTTTGAGCCCCTGGAAAAACCTGAAACCTTTACTTATGTGTAGAGAAAACGGGAAGGCTCAGCTGCCTGATCTTTGCCTAAGAGAAAAGGGCTTTTCCCGTACTTGACCTTGCTGTAATTGGGAGCAAGTCCATCTGTTGTTAAAATGCTAACTCTTTACTTCTGCCCCACCGTGAGGCTCTAGGAACCCTAAGCAGCTTTCAAAAACCTGAGGGAAAGGCTCCTGATGCAGGAGATGATGCCGCTGTGCAGGCCAAGGAAGAGAGTGTGGCTCCTCAGAGGGAGAGGGCTCTGTAGGGCCGCAGGGTCATAGCGTCGGCAGGTCCCCCAACTCTGAAGCCACTTGAAGCTTTTATGTTAATTAGATCTTAAGGGTAAAAGAAGCAAACCCTATGCAACCTATGCTTGTGTTTGTGGCAATGCTCTTAAGCTCCTGACTCCAGGATGAATCCAGCAAGTGTGGTCATTGACTGGGCTGTGACAGGGCGTGGTCCAGGTCATCTGCAGACTCGCCCAGGCAGGTGCTGACTGCACCAAGAGGAGTCCACTCGAGGTTGTGAGTGTATGAGTTCTCAGATTAGAAAGGAAAGGATTGTAGCTCACTTTAAGGGAAGAACATGGAAACAGAACATCCTGGGACTCACACGAGTGCCGCTGCCACTGTCGGCATTGATTTATTCTACTGCAGAGCTTTCAGGTGTTTTGACATTTTACGTACAACTCAGTCATATTTCAACGTGAACATTAGCAGAAAGCTGCTCTCAGCAAAGATCTCTAAAGCCAGTCACCGTTTTCTCTTTTTAGCATGTTGTGCATAGGTTAGTGGCTATAACTGCTATGCACAGCTTAAAGAAGGAGCTGGCCACCACTTGATAAGGGTGACAGGCTAGAAAACCAAGACCCTTTTGCTAGATTACTTGCCTTTGAGTAATGTCTTTTATATCTGAGCAAGATTCCCCTAATCAATTGCAAGGATAAAATACTCAGAACTGTAGGGGAACAGTTTTGAAATAATGTTACATTTCCGGTGTTCTGAGAGCTTTTCTTTCCTCCAGCTGGGGTCATCGATGAAGATTACAGAGGAAATGTTGGTGTTGTGCTGTTTAATTTTGGCAAAGAAAAGTTTGAAGGTATTTTAAACATTCATGTGAATGTACTGAACTTGCTGAGTCATGTATGTGTTAGTGCTGACTTAAATAAGGCAAGATCTTACCTCTTTTTTTCCTTTCCATTGCAGTGAAAAAGGGTGACCGAATCGCCCAGCTTATTTGTGAACGAATCTATTACCCAGAGATAGAAGAAGTACAGGTAGGTGTCCTAAGCCAAGTAGGGTACAGAGAGGCCTCCGTGAAGGAAAATATGGCGGGCTCTCTGCGGTGGGGGAAGCCCCTGTTCGTGACTGCCCACTTAAAGCAAAATTAAGATTCAGAATGTGTTGGGATATTGTTCATGTAGATATTGTATAGCATTGCTCTGGCTAATTATTTAGTACTGTAAAATTCTAGTATTTGGGAGATTATCTTATTTTCTAATGTAAACCTCCTTGTTAAATTTTCTTTAAGATGAAATAACAGCAGGGCGCCTTGCCTTGGGTGCCAGAAGGAGGAGCTAAAGCTAACTGCCACTCAACTTTCTGTCTTTCAGGGCTTGGATGACACAGAAAGGGGCTCCAGAGGCTTTGGTTCCACTGGGAAGAACTGACTAATAAAGTTGAGGCTAAAAATGAGAAAAACACCGTTTTTTCTTAAAAGTAGACTTTTTAGTAAAGTACTTTGATGTTTACACATCTGTAAACTTAAAATTCTTAATTCGTTTATGATAAAGTAGATTTCTGTTAGTACTGCCTAGAAACTTACTTTCTTGGGTTATCTGTGTTTCAGGGTTGTATATAAATATTTGTCGTGACCTCATGTGAAATGAAAAATCAGATGTATATGTGGTACAGATTTGTAAGAAACTAATTTAATTCAATAAATAATACTTCTTGAAAATATGTTGCTTCAATTTATAAACTATAAACACTAGCTTTTATTCAATATTCTTGAATTCTTTCTTTCTTTTTTTTTTTTTTTATATATATATTTTTTATTTTTTCTTGTTTCAGAACCTTTATTTGTTTATTCACTCATTTTAATGGCCGGCTCAGCCTGCTTCCAGGGCAGGGCTGGCGCAGCATGTGGTGCCGGGGATCGAACTGCGGTCTTTGAAGCCACCCAAGCTTTCCCAAGCAGGCGCTTTAGACCACTGAGCCATCCCTCTGGGCCCTTGAATTCTTTTACAGATAGAAATTGCTTAAACTAGAAGTATCAACAGAGGGGCCCAGCAGGATGGCTCAGTGGTCTAACGCGCCTGTAGGTGGCTGCAGGGACTGCGGTTCGATCCCCAGCACCACATGCTGCGCCAGTCCTTTCCTCAGGGCAGGCTGAGCCAGCCATAAAAATAAATAAACAGAAGTATCAACAGAAGAGGTTAAAGTTACTCCTTGTGTGCCTTTTTTAAATTAAGGTCATGTGACGTTAGGAAGGACACTCTGCTCACTTGCTTTCCTGTTTGCCCATACCTTGGTATAGACTTTGGGTTGCCTGGGTTAAGAATCTGTAGGAAGAGATGCAACGTGGCCATTTCCAGCTGGTTTCTTGACCTGAGTTTCATCTCAGACACACTGTACAAGGGATCCTAGTCTGACACTCTCGCTGAAGTAGCATTAGTAGCTCACATCCAAGAGAATAGCAGTGTGTAACAGATACATAATTAATGTTTTGGCTTCATATGTTTGAGCCTCACGTCCCAAGCCATAGCTAAGTAAAAAAGTGTAAGCAGCATCTCGCTGCAGAAATGGCGCCAGTGCCACAGTTTAGCTTGGTTTGTAACTTTTCTCTACTATTTTAGTTTATTTATACTGTTAATAGATGACTTTGTGTCCCAGACTCCTTTGCACCAGTTGTTGGTGTCTCAAGATTTTGATCATTAGATGCACTGTGAGACTCCTCGATGTGGGTGGAGGTGTGTGGCATGCTCCCGGAGCTGGCTGCCTACTCCAGGAAGGGCACACCACCACAGTGTGGCTCCTGGCCTGCATTATTCCCTATCTCAACTGTAGTGGCTCCTCTAGGGTCAGTATTAATCTCTGGAACCCAGGTGGGATTTTAAGAGGTTCAAGGGTAACATGTCAGGAGAGAAAATACTGATGGCCCATTGATGTGAGCATGCACTTCAGATATTTCTGGAGTCAGTACATTCTGGATGTGCTTAATTAACCAGTTTGCAACCTAACCCTGACCAGTCCACAACAGTTGGGTAAGAATACACTTTCCAAGACAAATGGTCTCACTGGGATGGATAGCTCAGTAACAAAGATGCCTGCCTAGCAAGCACAAGGTCCTGAGTTCAATCCCCAGTACCACCAAAAGAAAAAGAGAGATGGTCTCTATACTCAGTTATGGCTCTGCTGCTTGATTGACATACTCTTTTGACATCTCATTGTGTGTAAAATTCCTATTTATAAACGACAGAAGTAGGCTCAGGTTTAGTAAGCACGTGTGCCATTTTAGCCAGCAGCCACTGCTGCAGGGAGACGACGGTGTCCAGTGGACTCAGTAAAAGGTAAAGATGTGGCAAGGGTCTTCATTCTTGAGAGTGCGGCATGTGGTCTCCCACAGTTCATTTTTTTATATTCTAGGGTACCATAGCCTTGCATGCCTGCTACCTTTGATCAGCTAATATTTGAAGGTTTTTCTTTTCCATGTATGTCCAGAGTAGACTTTGGCCTATGTACTTTTTCCTATGTTGTATTTCTCAGCCTTGGGTAGGAAAAAGTTAAGCTGTCTTCATAAAAGTAGGAGTTACTGAGTAATTACTCAGTTCTTCTCATTTCCTCCCTGTCTTTTGCACAGCCTTCTTAATCTCTGTTTCCTAGTAAAGTGAAGAGTTAGTTTAACAGCCAATCCCTTAAGGCTAGCTGCCTTTCCTCTTGGTTTTACATTTCACGTGTCTGGTTTTGCATTGTACACTGTAATTGTCTAGACACTATCGGGAGGTCATTGGGCCTCAATCTATGTTGATGTCTTTCATCAGTTCTGGAAGATCCCGAGATTTTCTCATGTTTTATTCTAATACTGTTGAATGCACTCGTATTATAGTCATAATGGCTTATTCCCAGCTCAACTTTTTCTTTTCTTTTTTGAGAGGTGTTTTTGGGCCCAGCAGGATGGCTCAGTGGTCTAAAGCGCCTACTTAGGAAAGCTTAGGCTGCTGCAGGGACTGCAGTTCGATCCCCCGGACCACATGCTGCACCAGCCCTGCCCACAGGGCAGGCTGAGCCGGCCATAAAAATAAATAAACAAAAGTTCTGAAACAAGAAAAAAAAATTTTTTTTTAAAAAGGTGTTTTTAGAGCAATTTTAGGTTCACAGCAACCCCAAGATGAAGGTACCAATGTCCCATAACCTGACTCTCCCCAAAAGCACATCTGTCACCTGCAACTCCTGCCAGCAGAGCACGTTGGTTAAGAGTGATGAACCTAACAATCGCCAGCACCGAAGTCAGAGTTTACTCTAGGGCTCCCTCTGGCGCCATATTGGGTAGGTGTGGACAAATGCATAACAACATGTCCATCTGTCCCACATCATGTGTATTTCTCCTGCCCTGAACCTCTGCGTTCAGGTTCTCTGCTCTGCTCCAGGAATTGGTCTCTTCTTCTATACACATTGTCTTGAGAGCAGGATCTTAAGAGTCAGATGGTATCAGTCCTAACTTTGTTCTTCAGTGTTAGGTTGGTTTCTCTAGGTCTTTTGTTTTTTATGTAACCTTCAGAGTTGGCCTCAATATTGCAGAATGACTTTCTGAGGTTTTGGTTGAGATTGCATTGACTCCATAGATCAAGCGCAGGTTTCAGCATGTACCACTATAGCATTCCTTTGTTATTAATATTCCATTGGATGTATATACTACAATTACTATTTCAATTTATCAAATTATGGATGTTTTGGCAATGATGGAGAACGCTGTTATGGACATTCGTGTAGAGCCTGACGAGCAGATGTTTGATTGCAGTTCTCTTGGGAGTGAGATTCCTGGGTCATAGATAGCTTCTGCTGATAGCCAGCTGATGCGTCTTCCAAAGCTACTGCTCCACCTTCCTTCCAGGCATCTGTAAATGTTTCAGTTCCTCCACATACTTAACAATATTTATAATTGCTTGTCGTTTTCATGGAAGTTATAAGTGAGAAATAGTGTCTCATTTTACATTTGACTTGCATTTCTCTAGTTGTATAATATTAATTATCTTTTCATGTAGTTATTGGCTAGTTACATATCTTCTTAGAAAAAAAGTCTGTTCAAGTTATTTGCCCATTTTTAAATTGGGTTATTTGGCTTTTTTTGAAGTTCTTTACCCGAGGTTTAAGATCATCAGTGTCAGATATAAAATGTGCAAGTATTTTATTAATTTTATAGTTTTCTTTTTACTTTCTGGATGGTGTCTTTGAAAACATAATTTTTAAAAAATGTCAATGTAGTTCAGTTTATTTTTAATTTGGTTGCTTGTTTTCAGTGTCATAGATAAGCCATTGAATAATCTATGTCACCAAGATTTGCATTTTTATTTTCTATCAAGAGTTTTAGGGCTGGGAAGATAGCTCAGGGGCACAAGTGCCTGCCTGGCAAGTGCAAGAACCTGAGTTTGACCCCCAGTTCTTAAAAAAAAAAAAAAAAATGTATAGTTTTAGCTCTTACATTGAGGGCTCTGGTCCACTTTCCTTCTGTATATGGTGTGTATGAGGTAGCACCCGACTTCATGTCTCTGCATTTGTGTATTCCATTACTCCAAGCATCATTCATTTCAAAGACTGTTACTACCCCATTTGGTTGTCCAAGCAGCCTTACTTACAGATATGATACCTGTTTTTACTTATGCCCATAGTACATTGTCATGGTTACTACAGCTTTGTATCATGTTTTGAAATTATAAAGTATGAGTCCTCCAGTTTTATTCTCTTGGAGAGGTGTGGTGTGCACACCTGTAGTCCCAACAACCAGGAGACTAAGGCAAAAGGATTGCTCTTGAGACCAACCTGGGCTACATAATGAGTTCAAAGGTAGTGACACTGTACCTCAAAAAAAAAAAAAAAAAAAAAAAAAATTGCTCTTTTGAGGTCATTTTGAGTACTCTTGTGTCATTTGTAGTTCCATGCATATTTTAGAATCAACTTGTCAAATTTTCAAAAAGATGTCAAGTGGATTTTAATAGATACTACATTGATCCTTTAGATCAACTCGATTGATGTTGTCATCTAAATTTTCCAACCTAAAACGAATGTAGGATGTCTTCCAGTTTGCAAAATTTTAGCGTTTTATGGTTGTCAGTATAACTAAGTTGGGAAGATTTTTTAAAATCTAGAAAGTCCGGTATGTGCGTGTGTGTGCGTGCGTGTGTGCGTGTGTGTGTGTGTGTGTGTGTGTGTGTGTGTGTATGTGTGTGTGTTTATCCATTTATTCATTTATTTATTTATTTTGTGGCTGGCTCATCCTGCCCTGGAGGAAAGGAATACAGACATCTGTGTAGGCATGGTCGTCTGTGCTATGAAAATATGACGCACTATCAGAATGACAAAACCAGTGTTCAGATAGCCTGCCCTCTGTGTTGTTGGCCACAAACATGCTTATTTAATTGAGTCACCCGCTGAGGCCGGCTGCAGGGACAAGTTTATTAGAGGCTGGCAGGGCCCAGCAGGATGGCTCAGTGGTCTAAAGCACCTGCTTAGGAAAGCTTGGGCAGCTGCAGGGACCGCGGTTTGATCCCTGGCACCACATGCTGCGCCAGCCCTGCCCTCAGGGCAGGCTGAGCCAGCCATAAAAATAAATAAACAAAAGTTTTGAAACTAGAGGCTCGCGGTGAGTGCCCAATACATGGCTGAGCGCTGACTCCCAAGGGCAGTGGAAGAGAATATACAGTTACACAGTTCTAGTTCCAGGCCTAGTTCTGGGTCTGGGAGGTGATGCATTTTTTTTTCCTGATATGATATAATGCAGCTACAGAAGTACTTCTACAAAGCATGGGCTTAGCTTGTGACAAAAGGACAAAGGTATTTGACATTTTATGTAGGGATCAAACGGTCTTATGGCAAAGCATGGGGTGCTATCAGGTTAGATAACTGACAACATTGAGAAGAAACAAATTTAAGGGAATAGAAACTTTAGCTCTCAGGTGACGCCTGAGGACAACACAGCATGGGTTTAGTTCTTTTTCCCATTTCAGTGTCAGTCGATGTTCACTGCAGAAACAGATCTAACACAGGGCACACAAATACATAAGTAAGAATTCACAAGATTGGCTGATGGGCCACTCACAGAGTCAGCTGTGGAAGTGTCCAGAGGGTGTCTGACCGCTGGAGCCCAAAGGATTCAGTCCTAGGTCTGGAGCTCCCTGCAGTGTCCTGTGTGCATCCACAGCAGGAGGCCGAGGTGTCTGCCCTGGAAGGCTGATGAGTCTGCGCCAGAAGCTGAAAGATCTTTGCTGGAAGTGAAGAAGTCTGCAACGGCCACCCAAAGACATGATCTAACATGAGGGCAGACTAGAGCTCCTCCAGCAAATCAGAAGCAGATCTGTCCTCCTCTACTCCACTAGGGTGCGTCTTCCACAGCCTAGGATGTGCAGGTGCTCAGCCAATGTCGCTGAGCTTATTTGCTCAAAGTTGACACACACGATCAAGCATCACAACCTCTACAAGGCACATGGCACTTGCTGACCCATGCTCTCCAGTGGATGCTTTAGGATCCGCCACACAGAACCCAGAGGGACAGTCACGGAGAAGCTGTGGCCAAGGCATACCAGAGCACCCAGCTTCGGGGGTCCGGGTCTGACATAATACCTAACAGGGAGCCAGCGCCTGCACACCCAGGTCACCGGTAGAGGTGGCAAAAAAAAAAAAAAAAAGAGGGTGCAAAGAGCATCGAGAGCTGCCAGGCTGAGGCTCGGAGTGACTCCAAGGCAGTCTGGGGTGTCCTGGGATTCCAGTGCGCTTCAGAGAGAGAAAGCCCAGTGAAGGTTTGCGCGCTGTCGCCAGGGCAACCATGCTGCAGTGAGTGCAGGGCAGGGCCTGAGGTTTTTGCGGCTGGGTCTGGTGTCCCCTCCGCGCTCGCGAAGGCTGCTGACCCCACTGTCCCATCCCAAAGGTAGGGTTGGCCTTCCTGTGAGACACGACAGGAGCACACAGGAAAGGAAGCTCTTGTGACCATTTTCTCAGGTGCCAGGGCTCGAGGGAGATGTTCAAATCATATAGCTCATTGACAGTGAAACAGTGAAAATCACCATCATGGAAAGGGACACCCCAAATCGCCCAATTTCAAATTCCTTGGAGTCACTCCCAGCCTTGTAGAGGTTGTGATGCTTGATCACAGGGATTTCAAATCCCTGTGAGACTTATGATGAATGAACGTGTAGGTGACCAGAGAGAAATATGTACACAGTTTGGGGTTCTTAGAGAAGGAGGCAGCTTCAAGGCCAATGTTTGGACATAGAGTCGGACCAGGAGCCATAGTGGGGGACAGGGGCCACTCAGCAAGCGTGTTTGCACGGGGAAGCAAAGGCAAATGGTGACAAATGCCTGCGGCGCCATGTTTGAAGAGTAAAGAAGTGAAATGGAG